>SSNS01000789.1:142469-152894 GCA_006937985.1 Aphyosemion australe | reverse complement strand
GGAAATCCCAAATCTCTGTTTACATGGACACTAACTGGAATGATCCGATCACGCTGCGATGCACGCCCCATAACTTGCGCATGTGCAGACTTGTCTTTCCCGGAAGAGAAATTGTAAACAAACGCCATCTTGTCCGCACGTCTTTTCCCTTGCATTTTATTTGCTTATTCTCTAGCTTTGGTGAATTCCCGCTTCCTGCATCTTTAGATGCACTTGAGTGTATAACTCGGCATTTTTAGTCGTTCGGCCATCGAGACGTTCAGTAATATTGAGCTCCCGTAGTATTTCCAGTAAAAAATAGCGTCGGCAACAGATCACTTCTGTTTACTGCCCGCCATGTTTTCGATCTGTCCTGAGGCAAATAGAGGGCACGCTGAAGTTGCACACATGCGCAGTGGGCATTATTTTACCCCAACGATCCGAATGGCTGTGTACATGGACGCCAATCGGATTGACGATCGGACAAAACCACCTCTCTCAATCGGAATGAAATTTCATTCGGATCAGGCCGAATCGGATCAGAATATTCCGATTGACATGTTTACATGATGAATTTTTGATCCGATAGGGCGTTCAATCCGATTACTTGTGCCCATGTAAACGTAGCTAATGTCAGCTGTCTGACTTAGAACAGAGCAGAAAATGCCTGTTTTTTATGGGAGGAAAATGTGGCTGAATCCTCCTTCTGACGCTTGTAACTCAAGAACCGTGACAGATACAGCTAAAACGAACACATCCCATCGAAGCGGATGAGTAAAACTACTGTTTTTGAGTAATTGATGAGTGTACTCAAAAATTGTTTAGAGAAAATCATCTGAATCTGCCGTTCTCCAGATCTGAAGCTCCAAACATCAAATTGCAGGCCTCGAACCTCGCATCACCATTCGAAAACTATTGCACCGGTTCGAAAAATTCCAAAACTGTCAGCGGCCGAAGGCTTTGATGGTGCTCTGTGTGGATTTTTGTGTGCCTATCTTTAATATTGTAGGAGATATGATGAGTACAGTTTAGCTCTCAGTCAGCAGTCGAAGCACAAGATCTGAAAATTATTTGAATGGGGGCCAATGGGAGAAAATCAGGATCACTCCTCCTTCTGAGCCTCGTAGCGCAAAAACCGTGGCAGCTACAGCAAAATCGAAGACATCCTATCGAAGCAGACAAATAAACCTACTGTTTTTGAGAAAATTATGCATCTACCCCAAAAGATGTGGTCGTAGCAGAATTTACTTTTCTGGATTCAGATCTGAAGCTGTCAGTCACAGTGGGAACGGCATGACCATATATGGGACAGCACAGCTCAGCTGCTGGAAGGAGAAATATTTTAAAACCTTTCCAAACTAGTTAACGCTACGACCACAATTTTTGGAGTACGTCCATAAATTATACATCAAAACAGAGGAAAATCCGTCAGCTTTCATCCAGCGCAAGTCTCATTTCCCTCGGTTCTACGGTTCTCTCAGGACACGGTCTGAAGTTGAGCAAAGTCTGTTTTTGGCCCTATTCTTTTGAATGGGGGGAGGAGGAGACGTTCCTGAACTTTCCAAAATCGTACCTCAAGTTTAACCTGTGATTATAGAAAAATCGTAAAAGATATCAAGAAGCTGAAGGAAACTAAAATAGTTGAACTTCTTTTGAGTTTGTTAAAAGTGAATGAAGTCTCTAGGTTGAAGTTAACCCTGGCAAGTAAGAGGTCAAAAAGATGAACGATTTTGTGAAAAAAATGAGGATTTGAAGCATTTTCCATTCATTTCAATGGGCTGAAAAAGAGAGAGGGAGACAGAGAGAGAGACAGAGAGAGGGGGAGAGAGAGGGAAAGAAAGAGAGAGAGGAAGAGAGTGAGAGAGAGAGGGGGGGGAGGGGTAGGGAGGAAGGGAGGGAGAGAGGAAGGGAGGGAGAGAGAGTGAAAGACAGAAGAGAGAAAGAGAGAGGGGGGAGAGAGGGAGGGAGACACACAGAGAGAGAGGGTTAGGGAGGAAGAGTGAGGGACAGTAAGAAAGAGAGAGAGAGAGGGGTAGAGGGAGACACAGAGAGAGAGAGAGAGGGGTAGGGAGAGAGAAAGAGTGAGGGACAGACGAGAGAAAGGAGGGCGGGGACGGGGGAGACAGAGAGAGAGAGAGAGAGAGAGAAAGGGGTAGGGAGGAACGAAGGGAGGGAGAAAGAGTGAGGGACAGAGGGGAGAGGGGGAGAGCAGAAGGGAGGGAGACACACACAGAGAGAGAGGGAGAGAGAGGGGGTAGAGGCAGAGAGAGAGGGGGGGGTAGTGGGAGAGAGAAAGAGTGAGGGACAGAAGAGAGAAAGTGAGAGGGGGAGAGACGGAGAGAGAGAGAAAGGGGTAGGGAGGGAGGGAGGGAGAGAGAAAGAGTAAGGGACAGAGGAAGAGGGGGAGAGCTGAAGGGAGGGAGACACAGAGAGAGAGAGACAGAGAGAGAGAGGGAGGCATAGTGAGGGACAGAGAAAAAGAGAGAGAGGGAGGGAGGGAGGGAGGTAGACAGACAGAGAGAGAGAAAGAGAGAGAGGGTTAGGGAGGAAGGAAGGGAAGGAGAGAAAGAGGGAGAGAGAGAAACAAAGAGAGAGAGAGAGAGAGAGAGAGAGAGAGAGAGAGAGAGAGAGAGAGAGAGAGAGAGAGAGAGAGAGAGAGAGAGAGAGAGAGTGATTCTGGGTCTGGGTTCTGATCCTGATTCAGGTCCGGGTATTTGTTCTGTTCCTGTATCTCATCTAACCCTGGCTCTAGTCTTGCCCTGGTTCTGATCCACATGCTGGTTCTGGTGTTGGTTCTGATCCTGGTTCTGGTCTTAAACCAGATGCTGGTTCTGATACTGGTTTGCTGAAACAAGCAGACTGACTGATAGAGAGGCCACAAGGCTCCAGTAGGATTGTACCTAAAATAGCTTTTCCGTATATCCGCTCTCAGACAGTAAGTAGCGGGAAACGTCTGAAACAATCAGAAAGCTCCATTATCACACCACTGCTCTGCTGCTGTTAGATGCAGCAGGCAGGCCCTTTAATGAGGGATATTTGTAGGAGATAAGATGAGATGATTTCTGCTGTCTGACAGAGATCGGAACAGAAAATGCCTGCTTTATATGGGAGGAAAATGTGGCTGAATCCTCCTTCTGATGCTTGTAACTCAAGAACCGTGGCAGATACAGCTAAAACGAAGACATCCCATCGAAGCTGACAAAAAACCTTCAGTTTTTGAAAAAAAATTACACATGAACTCTATAAGATGTGGTCGTAGCAGATTTTTGTTTAGAGAAAGTCATCGGATCCTGCCAAAAACTGTGATCTGCTAGCCTAGTGAACTAGACCAATTCTTGCTTTGCAGAGTTTGGTCTAGGCACGCTTCATTGGAACCCTCGCAGCCCAAACCACTGCTGTGTCTATCCAATCACAACTCGCTATAGTTTTGGTTGGGCCAATCACAGCGCTCTATATCATGGGCCAATCACAGAGCGGGAGTAGCCGATGACGTCAGCGCTGCGGCCGCGAACCCAAGCAACATGGCGGCAACTCGGAAAACACGTTCGTTTGAAACGGCTTTGTCATCAACATTGGATTATTTAGACTCCAACGTGCGTAAGTCTGTCGGCTATACTTAGCGGCTTCTTATTTTTATTAAACAACGTAGTGCAATGTCCCAGTACACCTGATATTCACATGTTTTCATACAAAAACGACAGAAATCATTGATGCTAGACGCTATTAAAGCCTCCCGCTTTTCCGTCGCTGTGATTACGTCACGTTGTTCGTCACTCTGATTGGTCCTAGCGCTATCCAATTGCGTGCTGACATTTTGAAAGACAACCGTAGATCCCGCCTCACGACTGAGAGCCATCAATGGTTCGTGGCCAGACTATATATACACATATATAGGATGGCTTGCCAGGCTAGTGATCTGCAGCTTCAAAAGTCAGATTGGAGACCTCGAATCTCTCATCACCAATCGAAACGTATTGAACCCATTAGAAAAATTCAAAAAGCGTCAGCAGCAGAATGCGTTGTTGGTGCTCTGTGTGAATTTTTGTGTGGCTACGTTGAATTGTGTAGGAGATATGAGGAGACGATTTCAGCTCTCAGACAGCGATCGAATCACACATCTTGATTATAATGGGAGACAATGGGAGAATCTGGCAGTCTCTGCCTTCTGAGGCTCGTAGCGTCCGAACCGTGACAGCTACAGCAAAAATGAAGACATCCCATCGAAGCTGACAAAGATTCCTACTTTTCAAGATATAATTGTTTCAGTAGCCCAAACGATGTGGGTGTAGCAAACATTTGTTCGCAGAAGTTGTGACGTTGAATTGTTAGAGTGCAGAATCGGCAGTTTAGAGTGGTGAGAAACATTTCTAAAAACTGATTAATCTCCAAAGAGATTATCACTACGACCACAATGTTTGGAGTACGTTCATAAATTATAGCTCAAAACGGAGGAATTTTCGTCAGCTTTTATCCAGTGCAAGTCTCATTTCCATCGGTTCTACGGTTCTCTCAGGACACTTCCTGAAGTGGAGCAAAGTCGGTTTTGGGCCCTATTCTTTTGAATGGAGGGAGGAGGAGAAGTTTCTGAAATTTTCAAATCGTACCTCAAGTTTAACTTGTGATTGTAGAAAAACCGTAAAAGAGAGAGAGAAACAGAGAGAGAGAGAGAGAGAGAGAGAGAGAGAAAGAGAAACAGAGAGAGAGAGACTGAGAGAGAGAGAGAGAAAGAGTTTAACTTGTGATTGTAGAAAAACCGTAAAAGATATCAAGAAGCAAACTTAGCCGATAATAGCTGAATTTCTTGTGAGTTTGTTAAAAGTTGAATGAAGTCTCTAGGTTGAAGTTAACCCTTCAGAGTTTCAGGTAGAATTGCTGTAAGGATTTTGCTAAAAATTGAGCGATTTTAAGCATTTTCCATTCATTTCAATGGGCTGAAAAATCGCAGAAAACGCTGAATATCTCGGAAACAGTTGAAAATATCAATTATAAAAGTCATTGCCGGAAAGAGCTGAACGAGCTGCACGATTTGATACCAAATTTGCTGAAATAGCTGAAAAATTGTTGAAGGAGATGCGAATCAAAAAGTGTACGGNTCAGAGAGCGGGGAGGGGGGGGGGGGTGGGGGGGTAATGGGTTCCTAAGACCAAGCTGATCGCTTTGATGTATAATATGTGTTGGTGCGTTTTTCTGTTATCCAAAAAGATGCTTAAGCTCTCTCAGCCAGTCAGAGAGCAGGGATTGGGGGTGGGGGGGCATTGGGTCCCTTAGACCAAGCCGATCCATTTGATGTATAATGTGTGGGTGTATGTCTGTTTAGCCAGAAAAAAATTGAAAACTCTCAGCCAATCAGGGAGAGAGAGGGGGAAGGTAGAGAGCGATAGAGAGAGACAGAGAGATAGAGAGAGAGAGAGAGGAGTAGGGAGGAAGGGAGGGAGAGAGAAAGAGTGAGGGACATAGAGAGAAAGAGGGGGGGAGAGAGGGAGGAAGACAGAGAGACGGGGGGAGACAGAGAGAGACAGAGAGAGAGAGACAGAGAGAGAGAGAGAAACAGAGAGAGAAACAGAGAGAGAAACAGAGAGAGAGGGTTAGGGAGGAAGGAAGGGAGGGAGAGAGAAAGAGAAACAGAGAGAGAGAGAGAGAGAGAGTATTGATTCTGGCTTTGGTTCTGGGGTTCTGACCCTGGTTCTGGTATCAAACCAGATGCTGGTTCTGATACTGGTTTGCTGAAACAAGCAGACAGGCTCCAGTAGGATTGTACTTAAAATAGCTTTTCCGTATATCAGCTCTGAGACAGTAAAATAGCGGGAAAGTCTGAACCAATCAGAAAGCTCCATTATCACACCACTGCTCTGCTGCTGTTAGACGCAGCAGGCAGGCCCCTTAATGAGGAAGGCTTTGGATCTGTGCTTCAGATGTCCGATCAGAGGCCTCCAACCAATGTTCCCCCTAATTTTTCGTGTATGTGAGCAAAAACAAAAACTCCCTGAGTGAACATTCCTTGGATGGTGAGCAACATCAGATGTTCACACCCTGGCCACGCCTAAACAACCCGAGATCATAACAAGTGTTATCATATCATATTAAAAGAACCAAAGTACAGCAGTTATTTCCGTTAATATTACTTTAATATAAGTAATTTGACCCACATCTCTCTTACTTCTGTCTTCCCTGGTCCCATTTGTTGGGGTGGGGCTTAGTGTATTTGTCATTAAAGAATGTATAACAGCATGTTTTTCTTTGTCGTTTTACAACTCACAATGTAACAGCATTTAATGATTATTATCCACAAATAGAAATTCTTTAAAGTGACACTAGAATAGGCACACATTTGACTGAGAACTTAAATGTCACCTTATTTTTCCCGTCTGTCCTTCTCACTTCTCCAGTGGTTGTAGACTTTGTCCAGGTTGATGGCCCCATCTGCTTCTTGCTTTGACTTTATTCGCATCAGCTGATCCAAATGTGCCACTTCAAGACGGTTTCTGGATGCTGTTTTGATTTGATTCATTAAACTGAAGCCTCTTTCACAATCTGCACTGGATGCTTGAAATGTAGCACAAATATCCACAAGCTGTGAGATCTCCTTTAGATCATCACATCTAAGTGTTGCAGCCACCATATCTGAGAATGTGCTGATTGTGCCTTGTTTCAGTTTTTGCTTCATTATGTACTTGAACTCAGCATATTCCCTGGTAATAGCCTCCAAAGAATCTGTGGGGTGGAGAATGGCTTCATACTTCTTTGCCAGTGTTGCAATGTCTGTAGATCCATACTCAAAACTGATGTCTGAGCTCAGTGCTTCAATGTCGAATGCAGACCACTCCTTTAATTCGTCCTCTGGAAAACGAGCATCCAAGTGATCACAGAGCTTACGAATAAAGAACAGCATCTCTCTGGTATTTCTGTCATCAGCTGATGAGGTCATCATAACCTCTTTGACACGGTCGCTCCACTTAACATTATTTTCATCCTTCAGGTATTGGGAATGCAACTTCTCAATCTTTGCTCTTGCGAAGCAGTGTCCTTCCATCACAGTCAGGTTGCGTCTTTGAAGAGTGAGACACAGTTGTGCCAGCTCACCTAAAACATCTCCCAGAGCAGTGAGAGTAACCTTGAACTTTGAATCACTCAGCTTTTTGTAGCAGTAATTTGCCACTGGATCTCCATTTTCACTGGCTTCTCTCTTGCAGTATTCTTCAAGCACAGTGTAGTTTCTCAGAACAGCATTAACAGCTTGGTGCCGAGAAAGCCATCGCACTTCATTCAGAGGCTTGAATGACAGTGTATCCTCATCAAGGATTTTTGCTAGGTCCTCCATTTTGCCCCTCTTCACAGTGGACCGAGAGAAAGTGGAATATACAGTTCTGAGAAGAGTTTCAACTTCTCTCATCAAAGGAACATCTTTCCAGGCATCATCAATGCCCAAGTCCTCTCTATGGGCCACACAATGTTGTTCCGTTAGGTGTGGTACTTGCCGCTTTAAAATAGCTGCCACTCCTTTGTGCTTTCCTAGCATTACTGAGGCACCATCTGAGGTCAGCATCACCATTCTCTGCAAATCCAATCCATGCTTGGAGTAAAACTCTGTGATTGCCTGCACAATATCACGAGCGGTGCATGCTGTCAGCTGGATGATGCCACCAAACACAGTTTTATAGCTGACATCATTTTCTTCCCTATATTTAAAATACAAAACTAGCATTTTGTGCACACTTATGTCTGTGCTCTCATCCACTATTAAGGTATGCCAGAGTGCATTTTTAATACTGCACATCGCTTCATCCAACACTATCTCGTTGATTGAGTTCAAATTCAAAGGCATAATTTTTGCTTCTCCAGCTTTCTGGAATACTCACATATTTTGCCATGTGATCATGGATTTGTTGAACTGACAGCATTGATGCATTCATTTTGATGGCAAGTAGAACATTATCGATGAGAATTTTAATTTGTTCTGGGTCTGATTTCTTTTTGTGCAACAGCTCGTTCCTCTTCTCCCGATCTTTGGCGCTCTCCTGCAACAATGTACCGATCCCCATTCCCATCTTGTGCCTTTGTACAAATCCAACAGCATTCAAATGGCTTTTCTGCTGAATGTGACGCTTCAGGTAGTCCAACTTCCATTCAGTCCAGACTTTTCCGTCGGAAAACTCACTCGCTACTTTGGCTTCGCAGCATATTTTGCAGAGCAGCCCTTTCTCGCTAGAAAAAGAAAATATATCGCCCAGTTTCACCTCTTGTTCTCCTGTTCGTACATACTCCGACAGCCATTCCATCTTAAAAGAACCGCATTTCTTTTTTACTTTGCCTTGGGAAGTGGATGCGCCACTAGCCGTTCGTTTCGCCATTCTTCTCCGCCACACATTTAGCTAGGCTATATATGCTAAACTATAAACAGGTGCACATACACGTGACATGCAGCGCTGCGTTAAGGACATCAATTGGCTGCGTGAACCGCATCATTTTATTGGCTGGACAGTTTATTAACTGTAAGAGCTTGTTGTCACCTGTCACTCAATGGGTTGCAATAAAAAATGGTTAATTATGTGTTTATTTCATTTATAGTTCAGGAGGTAGAACTTTTTTAATGCGCACCATAGATTTTCTGTGCGCAGAGAATGCGGGAGTAGTGCGCGATTGCGCATGCGCGCAGCTTAGAGGGAACACTGCCTCCAACGACTCATCACCATTCGAAAAAGTATAGCACCGATTTGAAAAATTCCAAAAGCGTCAGCATCAGAAGGCTTTGGTGGTGCTGTATTTAATTTTTTGTGTGCCTACCTAGAATATTTGTAGGAGAAATGATGAGATGATTTCTACTGTCTGGAGCAGAAAATGCCTGTTTTTTATGGGAGGAAAATGTGGCTGAATCCTCCTTCTGACGCTTGTAACTCAAGAACCGTGGCAGATACAGCTAAAACGAAGACATCCCATCGAAGCTGACAAAAAAACCTTCTGTTTTACACATGAACTATAAAAGATGTGGTCGTAGCAGATTTTTCTTTAGAGAAAGTCATCGGATCCTGCAGCTGATCTGCAGCTTCAACAGTCACATTGGAGGCCTGGAACCTCTCATCACCATTCAAAAAGTATTGCACCGATTAGAAAAATTCCAAAAGCGTCATCAGCAGAAGGCGTCGATGGTGCTCTGTGTGAATTTTTGTGTGGCTACGTCGAATTCTGTAGGAGATATGAGGAGACAGTAGCTACGTTTACATGTGCCAAATTTCCCCAATCCGATTCAAATCTTGGTTGATCGGAAATCCCAAATCTCTGTTTACATGGACACTAACTGGAATGATCCGATCACGCTGCGATGCACGCCCCATAACTTGCGCATGTGCAGACTTGTCTTTCCCGGAAGAGAAATTGTAAACAAACGCCATCTTGTCCGCACGTCTTTTCCCTTGCATTTTATTTGCTTATTCTCTAGCTTTGGTGAATTCCCGCTTCCTGCATCTTTAGATGCACTTGAGTGTATAACTCGGCATTTTTAGTCGTTCGGCCATCGAGACGTTCAGTAATATTGAGCTCCCGTAGTATTTCCAGTAAAAAATAGCGTCGGCAACAGATCACTTCTGTTTACTGCCCGCCATGTTTTCGATCTGTCCTGAGGCAAATAGAGGGCACGCTGAAGTTGCACACATGCGCAGTGGGCATTATTTTACCCCAACGATCCGAATGGCTGTGTACATGGACGCCAATCGGATTGACGATCGGACAAAACCACCTCTCTCAATCGGAATGAAATTTCATTCGGATCAGGCCGAATCGGATCAGAATATTCCGATTGACATGTTTACATGATGAATTTTTGATCCGATAGGGCGTTCAATCCGATTACTTGTGCCCATGTAAACGTAGCTAATGTCAGCTGTCTGACTTAGAACAGAGCAGAAAATGCCTGTTTTTTATGGGAGGAAAATGTGGCTGAATCCTCCTTCTGACGCTTGTAACTCAAGAACCGTGACAGATACAGCTAAAACGAACACATCCCATCGAAGCGGATGAGTAAAACTACTGTTTTTGAGTAATTGATGAGTGTACTCAAAAATTGTTTAGAGAAAATCATCTGAATCTGCCGTTCTCCAGATCTGAAGCTCCAAACATCAAATTGCAGGCCTCGAACCTCGCATCACCATTCGAAAACTATTGCACCGGTTCGAAAAATTCCAAAACTGTCAGCGGCCGAAGGCTTTGATGGTGCTCTGTGTGGATTTTTGTGTGCCTATCTTTAATATTGTAGGAGATATGATGAGTACAGTTTAGCTCTCAGTCAGCAGTCGAAGCACAAGATCTGAAAATTATTTGAATGGGGGCCAATGGGAGAAAATCAGGATCACTCCTCCTTCTGAGCCTCGTAGCGCAAAAACCGTGGCAGCTACAGCAAAATCGAAGACATCCTATCGAAGCAGACAAATAAACCTACTGTTTTTGAGAAAATTA
>SSNS01000789.1:96638-141062 GCA_006937985.1 Aphyosemion australe | reverse complement strand
AGAGAGAGAGAGAGAGAGTATTGATTCTGGGTCTGGGTTCTGATCCTGATTCAGGTCCGGGTATTTGTTCTGTTCCTGTATCTCATCTAACCCTGGCTCTAGTCTTGCCCTGGTTCTGATCCACATGCTGGTTCTGGTGTTGGTTCTGATCCTGGTTCTGGTCTTAAACCAGATGCTGGTTCTGATACTGGTTTGCTGAAACAAGCAGACTGACTGATAGAGAGGCCACAAGGCTCCAGTAGGATTGTACCTAAAATAGCTTTTCCGTATATCCGCTCTCAGACAGTAAGTAGCGGGAAACGTCTGAAACAATCAGAAAGCTCCATTATCACACCACTGCTCTGCTGCTGTTAGATGCAGCAGGCAGGCCCTTTAATGAGGGATATTTGTAGGAGATAAGATGAGATGATTTCTGCTGTCTGACAGAGATCGGAACAGAAAATGCCTGCTTTATATGGGAGGAAAATGTGGCTGAATCCTCCTTCTGATGCTTGTAACTCAAGAACCGTGGCAGATACAGCTAAAACGAAGACATCCCATCGAAGCTGACAAAAAACCTTCAGTTTTTGAAAAAAAATTACACATGAACTCTATAAGATGTGGTCGTAGCAGATTTTTGTTTAGAGAAAGTCATCGGATCCTGCCAAAAACTGTGATCTGCTAGCCTAGTGAACTAGACCAATTCTTGCTTTGCAGAGTTTGGTCTAGGCACGCTTCATTGGAACCCTCGCAGCCCAAACCACTGCTGTGTCTATCCAATCACAACTCGCTATAGTTTTGGTTGGGCCAATCACAGCGCTCTATATCATGGGCCAATCACAGAGCGGGAGTAGCCGATGACGTCAGCGCTGCGGCCGCGAACCCAAGCAACATGGCGGCAACTCGGAAAACACGTTCGTTTGAAACGGCTTTGTCATCAACATTGGATTATTTAGACTCCAACGTGCGTAAGTCTGTCGGCTATACTTAGCGGCTTCTTATTTTTATTAAACAACGTAGTGCAATGTCCCAGTACACCTGATATTCACATGTTTTCATACAAAAACGACAGAAATCATTGATGCTAGACGCTATTAAAGCCTCCCGCTTTTCCGTCGCTGTGATTACGTCACGTTGTTCGTCACTCTGATTGGTCCTAGCGCTATCCAATTGCGTGCTGACATTTTGAAAGACAACCGTAGATCCCGCCTCACGACTGAGAGCCATCAATGGTTCGTGGCCAGACTATATATACACATATATAGGATGGCTTGCCAGGCTAGTGATCTGCAGCTTCAAAAGTCAGATTGGAGACCTCGAATCTCTCATCACCAATCGAAACGTATTGAACCCATTAGAAAAATTCAAAAAGCGTCAGCAGCAGAATGCGTTGTTGGTGCTCTGTGTGAATTTTTGTGTGGCTACGTTGAATTGTGTAGGAGATATGAGGAGACGATTTCAGCTCTCAGACAGCGATCGAATCACACATCTTGATTATAATGGGAGACAATGGGAGAATCTGGCAGTCTCTGCCTTCTGAGGCTCGTAGCGTCCGAACCGTGACAGCTACAGCAAAAATGAAGACATCCCATCGAAGCTGACAAAGATTCCTACTTTTCAAGATATAATTGTTTCAGTAGCCCAAACGATGTGGGTGTAGCAAACATTTGTTCGCAGAAGTTGTGACGTTGAATTGTTAGAGTGCAGAATCGGCAGTTTAGAGTGGTGAGAAACATTTCTAAAAACTGATTAATCTCCAAAGAGATTATCACTACGACCACAATGTTTGGAGTACGTTCATAAATTATAGCTCAAAACGGAGGAATTTTCGTCAGCTTTTATCCAGTGCAAGTCTCATTTCCATCGGTTCTACGGTTCTCTCAGGACACTTCCTGAAGTGGAGCAAAGTCGGTTTTGGGCCCTATTCTTTTGAATGGAGGGAGGAGGAGAAGTTTCTGAAATTTTCAAATCGTACCTCAAGTTTAACTTGTGATTGTAGAAAAACCGTAAAAGAGAGAGAGAAACAGAGAGAGAGAGAGAGAGAGAGAGAGAGAGAAAGAGAAACAGAGAGAGAGAGACTGAGAGAGAGAGAGAGAAAGAGTTTAACTTGTGATTGTAGAAAAACCGTAAAAGATATCAAGAAGCAAACTTAGCCGATAATAGCTGAATTTCTTGTGAGTTTGTTAAAAGTTGAATGAAGTCTCTAGGTTGAAGTTAACCCTTCAGAGTTTCAGGTAGAATTGCTGTAAGGATTTTGCTAAAAATTGAGCGATTTTAAGCATTTTCCATTCATTTCAATGGGCTGAAAAATCGCAGAAAACGCTGAATATCTCGGAAACAGTTGAAAATATCAATTATAAAAGTCATTGCCGGAAAGAGCTGAACGAGCTGCACGATTTGATACCAAATTTGCTGAAATAGCTGAAAAATTGTTGAAGGAGATGCGAATCAAAAAGTGTACGGAATACAGAAGAATAATGAAGAGAAACAGGAAAACAATATTTTGCTTAACAGCATTCAAACTAATAAAACCAGCAGGTGTCTGTGGGCTGGATTAGGATTTAATGATAGCATACTTAGCTGATGGATTTCCTTCACTAACCAGCTAACGGCATTCAAAACCTTTATAATAACCTGTCCTGTGGGAACATTTTGACTTCTATTATCTCCTCGTGTCCATCGTGTCTGTGGGGAGAAGCAAATATTATCTAACGACAAAATCATCTATACTGTAGCGTAAAGTAAACCAAGGTTTCCTCCAAATGTTTCTTTAAGTTGAGTTTAACATCAAAGTGACATCCCCTTGGGCCATGAAACAAAATAATTAAGTTTAGTCAGAACTTCAACAGGCTGACACAGCAGCACGATGTTATTCTTTCTCTGTTCTCTCGTCCAGAGCTCTCTGTCTCCCTGTTAACTCCTCTGTGTCCTTGAAGAGCAGCAGAGACTGATCAGAGATCAGATCTCTGACACCTGTCACTCACACACAGCTGGAGTCAGTCCTGCTGACCCACTCCTCTGCAGCATCTCTCAACAAGCCCAGAAACTACCCGAACCCATAAAGGCCCGAACCCAGCTCTCCAGACATCACATACTAAACTTTTTTGTGCGTTCACTGTGTCTGATTGGGCCAGCTACAAACAGGTCCATCTCTCTTTCTCCCTGCTATCCGAGCCTGATTCGGTCCAGCCAATTAACTTAATTAATTCATCAGGAGCTAGGAAGTTTGCTGATTTATTTTTGTCTCTCTCCTCAAGAAAATGTGTGTCTCAGAGTCATTGCATGAGGCTTGAGAGCTCTGTATGGCATAAAATTCCCGACAAAAATAATCATGCGCACATAAAAGTCATCCACGGGCGTGTATCAAACTCCATGCGTGCAATGCAGTCAATATTGGTTTTCACCATGAGTGTATATTACGCTCCACGGCTGCATTGAACGTCTCATGCACACAATTCAGTGACCAGTGGAGCGGAACCACAAATGCAGGCACAATACACAACACACGCACATGAACTGCAGCTCTTATTCTGCTCACCCATGTGTATACTCCTGCTCAAGTGTCTGCTCTTGCTTGAGTGTCTGCTCCTGCTCGAGTGTCTGCTCCTGCTCATGTGTCTGCTCCTACTCATGCGTCTGCTCCTGCTCATGTGTCTGCTCCTGCTCGTGCGTCTGCTCCTGCTCATGTCTACTCCTGCTCATGTGTCTGCTCCTGCTCGTGTGTCTGCTCCTGCTCATGTGTCTGCTCCTGCTTATGTCTACTCCTGCTCATGTGTCTGCTCCTGCTCGTGTGTCTGCTCCTGCTCATGTGTCTGCTCCTGCTCGTGTGTCTGCTCAAGCTCATGTGTCTGCTCCTGCTTATGTCTACTCCTGCTCATGTGTCTGCTCCTGCTTGTGTGTCTGCTCTTGCTCATGTCTACTTCTGCTCATGTGTCTGCTCCTGCTCGTGTGTCTGCTCCTGCTCATGTGTCTGCTCCTGCTCATGTGTGCTCCTGCTCATGTGTCTACACCTGCTAATGTGTCTGCTCCTGCTCGTGTGTCTGCTCCTGCTTGTGTGTCTACTCCTGCTTGTGTCTGCTCCTGCTCGTGTGTCTACTCCTGCTTGTGAGTCTGCTCCTTCTCGTGTTTCTGCTCCTGCTGTTTTGTCTACTCCTGCTCATTTGTCTGCTCCTGCTCATGTGTCTACTCCTGCTCGTGTGTCTGCTCCTGCTCGTGTGTCTACTCCTGCTCGTGTGTCTGCTTCTGCTCGTGTGTCTGCTCCTTCTTGTGTTTCTGCTCCTGCTCATTTGTCTACTCCTGCTCATGTGTCTGCTCCTGCTTGTATGTCTGCTCCTGCTCATGTGTCTGCTCCTGCTCATGTGTCTGCTCCTGCTTGTGTTTCTGCTCCTTCTCATGTGTCTGCTCCTGCTCGTGTGTCTACTCCTGCGTCTGCTCCTGCTCTTCTGTCTACTCCTGCGTCTACTCCTGCTCGTGTGTCTGCTTCTGCTCGTGTGTCTGCTCCTTCTCGTGTGTCTGCTCCTTCTCATGTGTCTGCTCCTGCTCATGTGTCTGCTCCTGCTCATTTGTCTGCTCCTGCTCGTGTGTCTGCTCCAAAGGGGTCACAGAAATTTCACTTTTGACACGCTCATGAGACAATCGAACCATAAAATACAAACAGACCATTAAAAAAATAATAATAATAATAAAAAAAATAAAAACAATATACTACAATTTAAAACCTACTTCATCTTGTTCAGAACAGATACTGCTGAGGGTACAAAAGATTTCTTGTATGCATTCTTCCGCACCAGTGGGGTTTTATACCGCCTGCCTGATGGCAGCAATATAAAGAACGCATAAAGAGGGTGAGAGACATCCTTCACAATCATGGTTGCCTTCCTCAACAGTGCGCGGTTGTGCAGTTCAGACAATTAAAAGTGAGAACAGATTCGATGAGTGATCTGTAAACCAGCGTTAAAACATCCTTGCTAACATGAAAGGCTCTAAGTTTCCTTAGTAGATGGAGGCGCTACTGTGCCTTCTTTTATACAGCATCCACATGCTGCATGAAAGACAGACAGGTGTCAATCTCTGTCCCGAGGTATTTAAAAGTCTGAACCTGCTCCACCAGCTGACCCTGGATACTAAGTGGCTGGAACAGCGGTGATGGAGCCCATCCTTTGGGGCCACAACACAGTTCCTTAGTTTTGGAGACATTTAGCTCCAGTGAGTTTTCTGCTAATAACTGAACCAGTCTCTGGACCTCCTGCTGATATGCAGAGAGGGCACAGACGTCAGTCATGTGGGCCACCAGGGCCATGTCATCAGCGTATTTATACAGTGTCATTGCTGCACTGCTGCAGGAAACATTGTTTGAGTAGACAGAGAAAAGAAGAGGGGATAGAACGCATCCCTGAGGGAGGCCTGCATTTAAAATGAATGTGCTAGAACTTATACCATTTAAAAGCACCTGCTGTGGTCTTTCCGTTAAAAAGTTTTTTACCCATAAAATCAACATGGGATGTACTTGAAGGTCAGAGAAGCGGTGTAGCAGGATATCTATCTGAACGGTATTAAAAGCAGAGGATAAATCCATGAATAAAATCCTTGTATGTGGATGTACTGAGTCCATTTGTCTAGTGACCATATCTAGAAGTGTGAGACATGCATCCTCCACTCCATTATATGTGTTATATGCAAACTGGAGTGGGTCAAGTTTGTCCGACAACATGCTGGAAAGATGATCACACAGTACTCTCTCCATACATTTACACAAGGCAGATGTTAGGGCTACTGGCCTGTAGTCCTTTGGATCCTTGGCATGTGCCTGCTTGGGAATCGGGATTATGGTGGATTGCTTCCACTGACTTGGGACACAGCTGGAATCAAGAAGGTGTTGGAACAGTCTTGTGATGACCCCACCTAGCTGAGTAGCACAGTCCTTTAAAGGAAAAGTTCGCTTTTTTAGACATTAAGTTTTATGTGTTCCTTCACCCACCCAGTGCTCTGTAAACTTTGACCCATTTCACACACACCCCCCTGCTCAAAGATTTTCAGGGGAGAAGTGATTCATAAAGGTAGTTCTGGCTAGTTTCGGGGGCACTTTATCTGCGCCGTTTAGCCTCACAAAAGGATTAGCCTCTGAAAGCATGGCTAATTTGCATCTCACAAACAAAGAGAAAAAAATTACAACGTCACATTACAACGGGACTATTTTTTGTCATTCGTATCCCTGCGCCGGTCACCGCAGCAGCTAGAACGGGCTCGTGTCTGGCTGCTAATCCTGGCTGTATGAGTGAAACAACAACTTCTAAAGTCACTTAAAAGTAGTTTTTCTTAAATATATCGAGCCATGGTGCGTACCTGCAGGTTCCCGGGTTGTAACAATAAGGATGTTACAGGATCACCTTTTCGGTTTGACACTTTTCCTGCTAAGGACGTTTCTCTAAGGCATCAGTGGCTTTTAGCAATCGGCTACTCCAAGGATACTCGGCTGGAACGAGTCAAAACCTTTCGTTTGTGCAGTGCACACTTCAAAGAGGATGATTACATCAGGAAAAAGTTCGGGAAAAGTGAAAGACTGTTTTTGAAGAGTTCGGCCGTACCAGAAATCTGGGTAAGTTTTGTTTTTAAAAAATTATTTATTCCGCTATGTCTGCCGTATTCATGCAATCATCTTCGCATTTTAGCGCATTATTTATGCAATCATCTTTACACCGATGGTTGATCATAGACTGCAGTAGCTTTGTCAACAATCTGTGTTGATGTGTGTGTTTTGTGTAGCAAATGCAGTTCTTCATCCGTGTACTCTGGCTCATAAAGATATCCTAGTAGTAAAATAAGTTTCTTCTTCATCTGATATAGTGTTAAAATGAAATTCGTCATCAGATGAGACGGAGTCTGACATGTTTTCGGCATTCGGCAGTGAAACAGCTGACATACGAAGCGCTGTTTAATATCCGCGGGGACCGGCGCAGGGATACGAATGACAAAAAATAGTCCCGTTGTAATGTGACGTTGTAAATTTTTTCTCTTTGTTTGTGAGATGTAAATTAGCCATGCTTTCAGAGGCTAATCCTTTTGTGAGGCTAAACGGCGCAGATAAAGCGCCCCCGAAACTAGCCAGAACTACGTTTATGAATCACTTCTCCCCTGAAAATGTCTGAGCAGGGGGGTGTGTGTGAAATGGGTCAAAGTTTACAGAGCACTGGGTGGGTGAAGGAACACATAAAACTTAATGTCTAAAAAAGCGAACTTTTCCTTTAACACTCTGCCTCCAAGCCTGTCAGGGCCCGAGGCTTTATTAGAGTTAAGTTTATGCAAGATGGCAGTCACCAGCTGCTCATCAATATTTAAGGTCTCAAGGGGAGAGTCAGGAGTTATAGGAGTCCAAGTGATTGGTGTACTTAGGCTGTTGAACCGGATAAAGAAGTTGTTTAATTTTTCCACAAAGGAAGCAGGATCTGAGCAGCCAATTTTCGTGGGTTTGGGAGCCCTGCCCATCATAATGTTTAAACCCTGCCATGCTTCCCTTGCGTTTCACGAGGTTAGTTTCTGCTCCACCTTGTCCTTGTAATTTATCCTGGCTAATTTAGCCTTTCTTCTGAACTCCTTTTCCAATTCCCTCACCTTTATCTTATCACCCATCAGGAATGCTTTCCTTTTCTGAACCAAGCAGTCTTTCATGTCCTTAGTAACCCACTTTTTATTATTTGGATGAATAATTATTTGTTTAGTGGGAGTGACCATGTCTTCACAAAATAAAATATAGGAAGTTAATAACTCCATCAGGGTATTAAAATCATTGCCACAGTCATCAAAAAACAGATCGCAGTCCGTCAGCTCAAAACAGCCACTTAGAGTTTCAGCTGCATCGTCGTTCCAGACTCTAATGGTTTTTAAAATGGGTTTACCAGTCTTCAGCTGGGACCTGTACTTTGGCAATAAAAGAATGACGTTATGATCTGAGAGACCAAGAGGTGGGCGTGATTTTGAAATGTATGCAGTAGGGATGTTTCCAAAACACATATCCAGAGTGTTCTGCATCCTCGTGGGGGTTGTTACATATTGCTCCAAGTGTGGTAGATGTGTGGTGATGTCGCATCTGTAAAAATCACCAAGTACAAAAAAACGGGCTGCCCTCCAGTCCGATTGACAGCTTTGTTGTAACAGTCTGCAATATGTTCAGCTGCTGTGTTAAAATCAGGTCCCGGTACATACACTAACATTACAGTGATTTCTGAGAATTCTCTGGGTAGATAATGTGGCCTAAAGGATACAGTCATTAGCTCGTAGTGTTTGCAGCACTCAGTTTCTCTCACTGTAATATTTGTTGCCCACTTACTGTTGACAGCCATGCAGAGCCCGCCCCCAACCGATTTTCCGCGTTCTTACTGCATCCCTGTCAAATCGAATGATGTTAAACCATCGACATATAAATCTATGGACATAGCCCGCCCATTTGGAAATACATATTCAGAATGATTCAAAATGGGAGGTTCCCACCACCTCCATTTTGGCCGTGACACACGCTTCTTCACGCCCAGACAATCCATAAATGGGAAAAGAGGTGGAGCAGAGGGTGGGGCAGTGAGGGTTGGAGATAACAAAACCAATGTAGGAAGCTAAACTGAGCTAACACACAAAGCTAAGATAGAGAACCGAGACAGCAAACCATGCAGCTGTCTGGCTTCCGTGCGAGGCAGCAGCGTTGGTTGTCTGTGGAGCTGTAATACGGACTGTACAAATACAAGCAGAGCCTCAGACCGCTGCGATCAGAGCCGTGCGCGCTGGCTGCTTACACGATGTCCCGCTCCGCTCCACTCCGGGGGAGTTCAGCGGGACCTTAGCTGCATGCTAACTGGAAGCTAGTGGAGTTTTTCGGGCGCTTTTAGCGAGAGAAACGCAGTTGAGCGACTCCAAAGTGTAACGAGATCAGCTCAAACAGCTGGATTGTTTCTGTAGTCTCCGTCAGAGAGTTCCACAGGCTACAACCACAGCGTCAGACGGTAGTCAAGCAGCCGCGCGTCCCAGCTCCCTCGGGAGAAGGGAGTGTGCGGCTGCTTGTGTGTAGAGATGCCGGGCGCCTGGCTCGCTGGACTGCGTGCCTCCGCAAGGATTAAACGGCACATTCGCGAATCTCTGATCGCAGGCCGCTGCTGGTAAAAGGAGAGGCACGTTGTCCAAACTCGGCAAACCTCCATTCTGCAGCGATGACCTCGTGGATCTTCGTCCCGAAGCCTCAGCTAGCCTCAGTTAGCTTACCTAGCTCGAGTTACGGTACCCAGTCAGCCCCACGAACACGTTATATTTCAACCCATCTTTGACCAAGCAGTGTTATGTTAAACACAAAGCATCTTCCCCTATTCAACCAGCAAAATAAAGTACAGAAATATAATTTTACTTACTGATAAAAATGAAGCAGAGACTTCTTGGATGGTCTCTTGGTGCAAACAATTCCACAGCTTTCCCTTTTTGTCCAAATAATTCCATGATTAAAATCCAAACACGAACACGCAGAAAACACAACTAAAGTTCAGAGAGTCGAAATGGCTGAACATCTATTAACGTGAGGCTGAGGCCTTCCTTGGAGCTAGCTGCTTATGCTAGCTCTGAAGCTAGCTCTGACGCTTGCTCTGACGCTCATGCTTCCTGTCAATCAAATCTAATTATTCATAATTTCAAGCATTTTATTACACCTAAACGAAAGAGTTACAAAAAAATCCACCCCCCTCAGAGTTGTCAGGACTATAAACACAAAATGGAAAATTGAACCAGGCTGTAAAGATCTTTTTTTCAGCTGTGAAGTTGGCATTTTTAACATGGGGGTCTATGAGGATTTGCTCACTTCTGGACCCACCCCCAGTGGATGAGGGGAGAACTGCAATTTTTGCCACTTCCGTGTTTGCCTCATTTCTGAGCCAGACGGGTTCCCCCTTGTGTTAAACCCATCCAGCTGTAAGTCTGTGTCTCCAGAAAGCCACGTCTCCGCAAAACAGAAGAAACTTGTCCGCTGATAGTCCGGATCAGTCCTTTCGAGTGTTGAGAGTTCCTCCTCCTTATTCCGTAGTGATCGAACATTTGATAAGGTGATGGCAGGTAAAGGTAGCCGACTCCCTCTCCTCCTCAATCTGTTCCGTATCCCTCCTCTAGAGCCTCTTCTCCTTCAGATCCGCTTCTGATTATATCCCTGAAGTAGCTCCGGGGGCACGTTATTTGTTTGAAATGTTACTTCCATCGGTCTTAATTGACGGCAGTTCAGCTCCAGCAGGTAATCCCGCAAGTAAGCGAGCCTTCCTGGGGTGACGCCGAGAGGCTGTGCTGGTCTGCTGGATGTGAATAAAGTCCATTTACCAGCCATAGGTTGTTGATCAAAATCCACAAGCAGGCAGAATAAATAATCATTGCCATCAACATTTTGATATAGTAAAAAATAAGAAGCAAAGTCAATAAAAACAAGACAAAAAATACTTAAAAATACACAAATGAGCCGTGTCAAGAGTCGATCCTCATGGAACAGCGCCCCCCCCCCCCCCCTTTCACACCCAATGCAAAGTTAAGTGGAGCTGCGTTGCACCATTTAAAATGAAACTCAGTTTAGTTAAACTCAGTTTATTTTTTTAAACTGATTTAAATCAAGGGAGTGGATGTCGAAATAAAATTTTTGAATTAAACAGGCTATGTTATTAAACTACTGTTAGGGATTTTGTCAATTACCCTACCCGGAACTGAGGAAATAAGAGAGAGACAATGAACCACACATAGAACCATTTGCAAAGGGTGACAGACCAACTCAGGACAGAGTACAGTCTGCCCCGAGCGGCTGCCAACACAGTTTATTTAAAGTGTGAGATAAGGAAGTGGGTGTGTTTATATGATACAGAATGAAATAGAGAAGCAGTACAGGACTTAGAAATTCTATAACAACTATAAACATCAGAAGTGTGTTAAGACGTTTTTAAAATATTACGTCTATGAAGACCCTGGACTTTAACATCTAACAGACGTTACATTGAAAAACCTCCTTCTCTCTGCTCTTCTCGCCCACCGCATTTAACAGCATTTTCTGGAAGAGCAAGTTTATGTAGCTATTTCTTGTAGTTTCTCCGCTCCTCCTTTGCCTTTTGATCATGTTAGCTAAACTAACATCTAAGCTAGCTCCGCACACCAGCGCAGATACAAAACATTAGCTAGCTCTGCTGCAGAGCTTAGCTCCACACACCGGTGCAGCTAAAGGGTCCCTTTGAAAGGGAGCAGGTGTGTCAGGCTGTGACTGGGTCAGCTCCGTGTCAGCGAAGGAAATAGTGAGCTGCAAACCGTGCGTGCTTTCATATGACCGAAACAAACTGTTTGTTTTTTTTTCTCGCCAAACGCAAGCAGGACCAATGCACGATCGACCCAGCCCAATGTTAACCAGGGCGCTGGTTTTATGGGTCGATCAGAACAATATGTAAATTTTAAATAAATAAATATGAAAAAAAGTCTCAGTAATGTCTGCCCATGATCGATGGTCAGTCCAGCAGAGGCAGCAACTGGTTGATAGTTTATTAGATCGACATTTGACTTAAAAAGAAAAGACATCGCTCAGCTTAAGGCTTGCTGAAATAATAATAAAAAAAACCAGTAACTAACCAAAAGTTAATTTTGATCATAAAATTCAAGTGGACTGAGCATGTTTCTAAATTTTCTTTCACGAACATCATCATTTTGCTAAATAAACCTCAAAAATACAGTAATTGCTAAAGTTAAACCTCCTCATTAGCTGGTTTAAAGTTAATTCTAGATCATAGTTTAAATTGGGGTTTAAAGTTCTGGTGCAACAGGCTTAAATTTAAACCTGGTTTAGTGTAAAAATTAAACTTGGTTTAAAAGAGAGGTTTAAATTTAAAAAGTCTTAATTTTAAACTAGGTTTAAAGTTTGGTGCAACAGAATTTAAACTTAAACCATGATTTAATCAGAGTTTAAAGTTAAACCTTGTTGGTGCAATCCAGTAGCCTGGCAAGCCATCCTATATATGTGTATATATATAGTCTGGCCACGAACCACTGACGGCTCTCAGTCGTGAGGCGGGATCTACGGTTGTCTTTCAAAATGTCAGCACGCAATTGGATAGCGCTAGGACCAATCAGAGTGACGAACAACATGACGTAATCACGGCGACGGAAAAGCGGGAGGCTTTAATATCGTCTAGCTTCAATGATTTCTGTCGTTTTTGTATGAAAAACACGCGAATATCAGGTGTACTGGGACATTGCACTACTTTGTTTGATAAAAATAAGAAGCCGCTAAGTATATCAGACAGACTTACGCACCTTGGAGTCTAAATAATCCAATGTTGATGACAAAGCCGTTTCAAACGAACGTGTTTTCCGAGTTGCCGCCATGTTGCTTGGGTTCGCGGCGTTCGCGGCCGCAGCGCTGACGTCATCGGCTACTCCCGCGCTGTGATTGGCCCAACCAAAACTATAGCGAGTTGTGATTGGATAGACACAGCAGTGGTTTGGGCTGCGAGGGTTCCAATGAAGCGTGCCTAGACCAAACTCTGCAAAGCAAGAATTGGTCTAGTTCACTAGGCTAGCAATCCAGCCTTAAAGTGCTAAATGACATATGTGCCATTGACAATAAGGAATATTGTGTGGCTGTGTTTGTTGACTTGGCTAAAGCCTTTGACTCTGTAGACCACAACATCTTATTTAGCAGGCTCAAACATATAGGACTTTCTCAGGCATCCGTGGCATGGTTTAGAAGTTATATCTTAGGCCGTACGCAAACAGTGAGAACAGAGGGTTACCAATCTGCTCCTCTACCTCTAACTATGGGCGTTCCTCAAGGGTCAATACTGGGCCCAACCTTATTCAAAATCTATATCAATAACATTGTTCATGCTGTTGACAGTTCTCATATACATTTATATGCAGACGACACCATTTTATATGCATGCAGTTCTTTGAATGCAGCTTTGTCCTACTTGCAGCACAGCTTTAATTGTCTTCAACATGCCTTCTCCAACCTTCACCTTCATGTTCAAGTTCATGATCTTCAACCGTAACTTACCGCAATCAACTTGCCACCCTAGTATTGTTTCCCTGGATGGTACAGAACTACAACTTGTCAGTTCCTATAAGTATCTGGGTATCTGGCTTGACAGTACACTTTCATTTGACATTGACATTAATTCATTACTCTCTAAAGTCAAGTCAAGAATTGGGTTTCTATACCACAACAGGTCATCCTTTACTCATTCTGCAAAGCAAGCCTTGGTCAAAATGACAATCCTTCCCATCTTAGATTACGGTGACATCATTTATAGGACTGCTTCCAAAAACCTTCTACATAAATTCGATGTCATTTATCACTCAGTTATCCGTTTCATCACTGCTGCCCCTTTCACTACTCATCATTGTGATCTGTACTCACTCGTTAACTGGCCATCACTCCATTCCCGCAGGTTGTTACATTGGTATCAATTTATATACAAAACAATCATCGGTAGAACACCGTCATATCTTCGCTCATTACTCATCACTTCCAACAACCAGCGGAATTTACGTTCCAGTAATCTAATCTTTACGGTTATTCCCAAAGCTCGCACCTCCTTTGGCCGCTCCTCATTCCAGTGTGCTGCTCCCAATGACTGGAATGAACGGCAAAAATCACTAAAGCTCACTACCTACGTTCCATTATCTACCTTCAATAATTCATTGCATTCAATAGTTTCTGATCAATGTGCCTGCTGCTGAGTGCTTAAAGATTGTTTTAAGTCTGTTTTGATGGCTTGTACATATTATATATGACAACAGTCCTTTGTCTTTGTCTAGCTGTTTTACCTTATTTTTATCTTGTATTTGTTTTTTTTTTTTGCTTATTTTTATCTTATCTGTTTTTTTTATCTTATCTGTTTGTGTAAAGCTAACTATGTGTCTGTTGCTGCTGCCTCTTGGCCAGATTGTCGTTGTAAATGAGAATGAGTTCTCAATCGACTCATCTGGATAAATAAAGGTTAAATTATTGACACTCTCATGCAATCAGATCGCCGACTTCAGAGATGTCAGGTTCAGCCGTGCTCGTCAGCTTCACACATGGCTGAAAGGCTACTGCTGCCAAGTTGGCATTCCGTTTGTGGATAATTTTATGGTTTTTTTAAACCGTCCATATCTCTTCAAGTTTGATGGAGTACATCTAAACCTCCAGGGGTCCCGGCTTCTGTCCATGAATATGGAGTTTACATTAACTTCATCCAGCAGAGACTGTGTCTGACGTTCGGTGAGTCCGATCCATATTAATAGTCAGGGTGTGTCACATATCCCTGTTATCATAAACCATAGGCCCAAACACTGCAATATTTCTGTAGCATGCAGGAACTCAAATAATTTACATTGGGTTCGGACTCTAGCTGTAATTCATGAAACTGATCAATTAGACAAATCTGATAACATTTTAAACCATCAAACCGGAACAGCAGATCTGACAGCTGTCAGGTTTGGCCTGGTGAATGCGAGGTCGGTGCTGAACAAAACTTTTATTCTTAAAGACTTATTATTACTGCAGAACTGGATTTTCTCTGTGCCACTGAATCATGGATCCCTATGGGAGATTCCAGTGCTCCCTCTGAGCTGCTACCTGGGAGCTGTTGATATTTTAATGTCTCTAGGCCCACGGGTCGTGGGGGCGGTCTGCTAGTTGTTTTTAAATCTAGTTTTAATTGTAAGCAGCTATCCCCCAGCATTTCATATAGTAGTTTTGAACTGTGCATGTTTGAGCTGGGCTCCAAAGTATGAATCCAGCTTTTTAAATGATTTTGCTGAATTTTTTGGTGGGGTTATGCCACGATATGACCATGTTTTAATTTTGGGAGATTTTAATATTCATGTCTGTTGCACTGACAGGCCTTTGGTTTTGGACGTCTTCAATGTGCTTTTAATTTTTATCAATTTGTTAATGGTCCTACGCATGAGCTGGATCACACTCTGGATTTAGTGTTCTCAATGGGCTTACCTGTAGGTAACTTGAGTATTAAGGATGCAACTTTTTCAGACCACATGCCTGTTATTTTTGACTTTATTCCCCCTACTCAACCCTCTTAAAAATTGGTTTGTGCTAACCGGCGTCGAGTAATTACATCAACTACAGCCACTGAATTTACAGAGGTGTTTTGCACTGTTATGTGAACAGTGAGTCCACAGTGTTATTAAACACTGAGGATCTTTTTATCAAATTTAATTTGCTATGTACGGCTGCTTTGGATCTTGTGGCCCCAGTTCGTAGCAGGAAAACAAGGCTTAGGGCTGAACCGTGGATGAATACAAACATTAGGGCAATTAGGCACAAGTGTAGGGCAGCAGAATGTATATGGAAGAGGGATAGATATGTCTAAAGAGATATTAAATGAGAAATGGGCCTGTTACCAAAAGGCTGTCCGAAAGGAAAAACACAATTACCTTGCTGGCCTCATTAATTCAAACTCTAGAAACCCACGTGTTCTGTTTAAAACCTTATACACTGTTTTAAATGCTGATTGCTCTGCATTCTTTGAGCCTTCTGTGGTTAACTGTAATGATTTCCTCCATTTTTTTGGGATCATTGCATCTTCTCATGACCCAGTAGCATTGATACCCCCTGTGGTCATGTTTGACTCTTTTCAGCCAGTGTCACTTACTGAGCTAGAGGAGTTGGCCTCTGGCTTGAATCCATCAGCCTCTCCTTATCATGCTCTTCCTGTGCATTTATTTAACTCATTCACTGCCAGCCGTTTTCTGATCAGAAAGCCCCTGACTGCCAGCATTTTTGAGGGTTTTTACTGTTTTTTAAAGAGTCACAGAACATTGTGCTCTATGATCATGTAAACGCCAAAACTACCAAAAGAAAGAGTAGACTCACTTTTTACATCAGGAAGAATAACCGTATTTCTAGCGTTATCCGTTCTTTCACAATCTGGTGCCCAAGCGCTGCTGCAGAAGCATTTCCGGTTGGCGCATCGCTTTTTTTCACAGCAGCGTCCCAAAACAAACTCCTAATTCATTGATTTTCTGCTTCCTGATCACGTGATGTGTGACATACACGGATGAAGATCCGCTTTAGACACGTGATGTTTGTTCTCATGGTGCGGGGGCTCGTTCCGATGCCCGCCCTGTAAAAAAATGGAAAAGACGTCTATAGTTGTCAATGGCAGTGAATGAGTTATGGAGGTATTTACTACGTTGGCACCCTTTGTTTTAGCCATTATTAACACCAGTCTGAGGTCTGGTGTGGTTCCTAAACCTTTAAAACATACAGCATCAGTATTATCTAATAATAGGCCAGTGTCTCATTTGCCCTTCCTTTCCAAGGTTTTAGAAAAGGTTGTGCATGACCAGTTGCTGTTATTTTTAGATGATTCTGGATTGCTGGAAGTATTTCAATCAGGGTTCAGGATGGGACACAGTACAGAGTCTGCACTTTTAATGGTACTTAACGATGTTATGCTAGCAAATGATTCTGGGGATACCCTTCTGCTGTTGTTACTTGACATGACTGCAGCATTTAATACGGCAGATCGCAACATCTTAATTAATCGTTTGGAAACATGGGTAGCCATCACTGGCTCAGTGCTTTAGTGGGTTAAATCTTACATAACTGGGAGAAGCTTCTGTGTGAGGATGGGTGACTTTGCATCATCTCCATCTGAACTTAATTGGGGAGTACCTCAGGGATCTGTGCTTGGCCCCCTTCTTTTCTCCCTATATACCATACCATACCAATTTATTTGTTCAGCGCATTTAAACACAGCATGAGAGCTGAACAAAGCGCCTTACAGTCAAGACAAGCAGAATAAAAATTGCAATAACATGAGACCAAATCAAGCAATGAAAGGCAGGACACAGACAATATATATCTTTATATACAGATAATATATATCTTTAACTGCTTGGGGCTTTATTTCGAAAGCATGGGATTCAGTTTCATATACAGGTCCTTCTCAAAAAATTTGCATATTGTGATAAAGTTCATTATTTTCTGTAATGTACTGGTAAACATTAGACTTTCATATATTTTAGATTCATTACAAACAACTGAAGTAGTTCAAGCCGTTTATTGATGATTTTGGCATACAGCTCATGAAAACCCAAAATTCCTATCTAAAAAAATTAGCATATCATGAAAAGGTTCTCTAAATGAGCTATTAACCTAATCATCTGAATCAACTAATTAACTCTAAACATCTGCAAACGATTCCTGAGGCTTTTAAAAACTCCCAGCCTGGTTCATTACTCAAAACCGCAATCATGCATAAGACTGCCAACCTGACTGCTGTCCAGAAGGCCATCATTGACACCCTCAAGCAAGAGGGTAAGACACAGAACAAAATTTCTGAACGAATAGGCTGTTCCCAGAGTGCTGTATCAAGGTACCTCAGTAGGAAGTCTGTGGGAAGGAAAAGGTGTGGCAGAAAACGCTGCACAACGAGAAGAGGTGACCGGACCCTGAGGAAGATTGTGGAGAAGGACCGATTCCAGACCTTGGGGGACCTGCGGAAGCAGTGGACTGAGTCCGGAGTGAAAACATCCAGTGCCACCGTGTACAGGCGTGTGCAGGAAATGGGCTACAGGTGCCGCATTCCCCAGGTCAAGCCACTTTTGAACCAGAAACAGCGGCAGAAGCACCTGACCTGGGCTACAGTGAAGCAGCACTGGCCTGTTGCTCAGTGGTCCAAAGTACTTTTTTCGGATGAAAGCAAATTTTGCATGTCATTCGGAAATCAAGGTGCCAGAGTCTGGAGGAAGACTGGGCAGAGGGAAATGCCAAAATGCCTGAAGTCCAGTGTCAAGTACCCACAGTCAGTGATGGTCTGGGGTGCCATGTCAGCTGCTGGTGTTGGTCCACTGTGTTTTATCAAGGGCAGGGTCAATGCAGCTAGCTATCAGGAGATTTTGGAGCACTTCATGCTTCCATCTGCTGAAAAGCTTTATGGAGATGAAGATTTCATTTTTCAGCACGACCTGGCACCTGCTCACAGTGCCAAACCACTGGTAAATGGTTTACTGACCATGGTATTACTGTGCTCAATTGGCCTGCCAACTCTCCTGACCTGAACCCCATAGAGAATCTGTGGGATATTGTGAAGAGAAAGTTGAGAGACGCAAGACCCAACACTCTGGATGAGCTTAAGGCCGCTATCGAAGCATCCTGGGCCTCCATAACACCTCAGCGGTGCCACAGGCTGATTGCCTCCATGCCACGCCGCATTGAAGCAGTCATTTCTGCAAAAGGATTCCCAACCAAGTATTGAGTGCATAACTGAACATAATTATTTGAAGGTTGACCTTTTTTGTATTAAAAACATTTTTCTTTTTTGGTCGGTTGGAATATGCTAATTTTTTGAGGTAAGGAATTTTGGGTTTTCATGAGCTGTATGCCACAATCATCAATATTAAAACCAATAAACGGCTTGAATTACTTCAGTTGTGTGTAATGAATCTAAAATACGTGAAAGTCTAATGTTTATCAGTACATTACAGAAAATAATGAACTTTATCACAATATGCAAATTTTTTAGAAGGACCTGTATATGCTGATGATTGTCAGATTTACTTTCCTCTACGTAACGATGGCCAGGGTTTGATCAGGCCTCTTCTGGACAGCTTGGATGACGTCAGGTCATGGATGGCTTTTAATTTTCTACATTTTAATGAAAAAAAAAAACAACGGAAGCCATCATTTTTAGACCTAATGATAGGGTGGATATGGAACATTCATTTGATCTCTCTGTGTTGGCTCCATATGAGAAGGATGTAGTGACTAATTTGGGTGTCAAATTCGATGCAGCTCTAAGATTCGACAGCCAGATCAATTGTGTTGTTAGATCTTGTTTTTTTCACCTGCGTCGTATAGCAAGACTGAAAACATTTCTATCGCATGACCACTTAGAAACAGTAATCCATGCATTTATTACTACATGTCTGGAATACTGTAATTCTCTTTATGTTGGAATTAATCAATCCTCGTTGTCTAGATTAAAACTTGTTCAAAATTCGGTTTTCGGTTTTTGGTGGGGGCCAGAAGAAGGGATCATGTAACTCCCATACTGGCATCCTTGCATTGACTGCCCGTTCATTTTAGGATTTATTTTAAGATTCTTATTTTTGTTTTTAAATCATTACTGGGAACTGCCCCGCCTTATTTGTCCAACCTATTAGCCCGGTATGTTCCATCACGTCCACTTAGGTCTGCTACAATGGATTTATTAGTGGTTCCTAAAGCAAATCGGGTCACCAGAGGAGAGCAAGCATTTTTATTTATGGGACCTAAATTATGGAATGACCTTCCGCTGGTGGTCAGGCAAGCCCCATCATTGGATGTTTTCAAGAGTAGATTGAAGACCCAATTTATTATTTGGCTTTTTTAAAAGAGTTAGAGTAGGTCGTGTTTATTCGGTGTATTTTATGTTATCTAGCTGCAGCTGTGTGGATGTGACAGTTTTTATTTTTTTTTACTCTTTTTTTATGTTCCTTTTAATGATTTTGGTTTTAATTGTTTGTGGTTGATGTGTTTTTTCTGTGTCATGTACAGCACTTTGGGCATGGCTAATGTAAAAAATGTGCTTTATAAATAAAGGCTGATGATGATGATGATGATTATGATGATGATGATCTAGCTACCTGGCACGGGTGTTACACATGTATTTATCTACTTAGCTTATTGAGTATGACTTGTCTTCACTCGTCATCTAGAATATTCTGGTGCTGACCCATTACCGGTAACAGTTGCTCAGAGCAGAGTCTTTTGTTTTGATACATGGACTGCAGTACCCACATTTGACCACAGGATGTCATTCTTACTTTGTGCACCTTTAAGTCTACCTGAGCTATAGAGCTGCAAAAGGGGGTGGGGCTTTCTCATATGTCTCACCAAAATATCCTTAATGTCTGTGGAGAAATTTCTCATAACACACTATAGCTGATTGAGCCCCACGTTTGAAGAATAATTGGCATGTTTTTCAGAGCAACTGAGTGTGAAAATGAATAAATGTGACAGAACAGCAAACAGAGTCATAGTGAGGATGTTCCCGTGCTTATGCTTTAGATGGTAATTAAACTTTGAGCAGTGTGGATCTTTATAAAGTTGCTGAGTCACAAAACGTCTTTTATAGAAATCTGTTGTTCATCTCAAAGCTGCATATTCCAGACAAACGGGGAGCATACATCTTCCCATCTTGTTTTGCATCACAAATAGAAGCAAAATCATGATGTATTTAGTCTCTTGTGTGACTCAGCTGCTCATATGAGTGACACTGCTAATGACCTTTGGCCTTAACAGTCAAACATTGAGCAACATCCTCTTTTAAAACATAAAACACAAACAAAGGTCAGATTAGGATTCAGCTCAAAGCCCAAAGAGAAGAAGTAACCTTCACGTGTTTCAGGTATTTTGGAGAAAAACAAGCTCTGAGCTTTGAGAGAAGTGGAGATTTTCCAGCACAAAGTGGCATCTTCATCCCTGTAATCAGAGATCCAACAGAAGATAAGTGTCTTCCTTTTAAAATCCGTGCTTCACATTCTAAACTGATTCACAGCAAGTAAACAACAATATCCCGTTGACTCCAGACTATATCACAGGCTCTTCTATTTAGGTTTTTAATAATATTTAAAATGAAGTTTTTGGAACAAATTCACACATTTCTGGGACAAAATTAGGATTAAATCATCCTGGAACAATTTGATTATTTCTGCAATAGATTAAGACTTCTAGCTTTTATCATAAAAGGCCCAAAAATCAGCATTATAGACAAACTCTGACCAATCAGAGCCCAAATGTTTGGGTTCCATGTTGTTTTGGCTCATTTTCACTTTTTTAAATAGAAAATAAATAATGAATTTAATTTTAAAAAAATCTATCCTCGTTAATTCCCAAATCTCATTTTGTAATCCTCCCTGTTGTTATAGTTAGAATGATGAATCAGAGAGCTTTAGTGGAGAAAGTGTTAGATACTCCTCCTGTTGTTTATTTAACTTTATGTAACTTGTGCAACAGTGAAACACTCCTGCTTTGGCATCAAAGACAAAATGACAGCAACACACTTTTATTCTTGCTCCTGAACTAGCCACTATTTCATCCGACCTGAAGGATGTCAACTATTTCTCTGAACAGAGGCTGTTCTGGATCCTCCAAAGGCAGATTATTAGAGTGGCTGAAATAGTTCATGATGCTTTATCTGATCAGCTGTTGGAATTCCTGCCTGCTGCAGGTGAGACACTGACACATCAGAACCACTGTACAGAAACAAACTGAAATGTCCCTTTAAGGACACACTCTAAGACCGGAGAAGTAGAGTTTACTTAAAAAAAGCTTGTAAACCGGTTGCCCTAAAAAATTTAAGTAATGTAGGATAACTTGAGTTTATAAGTACAATGCACTTAGTTGAAAGTTGAGTCAATTTAAAATGATTTGCAATGTCTAATTCTTTGAATATTTAATATACTTTATATTTTAAGTCCAGTATAATTATTTACAAGTTGATTGAACTTAAAATATCTTGCAATGTCAATTTCTCAGGATATTTGAAATACTTAAAATAGGGATGCACCGATACCGATACTGGTATCGGTATCGGGCCGATACCGATACCGATACAGATACCGATACCAGAAAAAAGCTAGCCGATACCAGGTACCGATACCAGTTGCCTGAAAGTGGCTTCACTGGGACTTGTCATTTCTGTTGTAGTTTTCTATATTGACCAATAGGGGGAGCTGTTTCAAACATTGTGAATGAAAGCAGAAACAGGCTCACACCTGAAAATGCAGAGATGACTATTTTCATCAAAAAGAACCTGCTGTTCATGTTTCCCAAAAAAGCCTGTATTCCAATTCATTGCATTTTTGTGTGTGGTACAAGTATCGGTATCGGTAATCGGTATCGGCGAGTACTCAGATCCAAGTATCGGTATCGTATCGGTTTGGAAAAAAGTGGTATCGTTGCATCCCTAACTTAAAATTTTAAGTGGAGTATAATTCTTTCAAAGTTGATGTAACTCAAAATCTCTTGCAATGTCAATTTCTTTAGATATTTCATATACCTAATTGTTTAAGTCTTGTGTAATTGTTTCTAAGTTGATTTAAATAAAAATATTTAAGTAAATTTCTTCGTATAATCAATATACTTGAAAAATGCAGTAAACTGCATTCTAAATTGATTTAACTCAAAAATCTGTTATAAAAAATTCAAACAAGAAAAGCAAAACAAAAAACATTTCACATCTTTTTTTATTTCACATTGCAAGCTTTAACTTTCAACAATTGCGTAAGTCAGGGAACATGACTTGCTTTTTAAAAGCAACAGATTTCTCGCCTTACTACTGAACACATGCCATATTACAACTTTAAGCTGACTTACAAGTTTAGGCTGCTTGCTTGAAACAGCTCAAACTACACTCTAATAAATGATTCAGGAGGTTAGTTATTAGGACTTAAAGCAAGAGCTTTTTCAACATAAAAATTACAATTTGTTACATGGCCACTGTTTGTTAAGTTGGTAAGTTATTTTAAGAAGTTGATCAAAACTAAAATTAGTGAAAGCTGTCTTAACTCGGAAAAATATTGATTTTGAATAAGCATTTTTGCCTTCACTTAACAGCAAAAAGTATTAAGTCAGCAAAACTTAATATTGTATTATAATATTAAGTTAGTGCAGCTTCCTGTCACGTCACGTGTGCACTGCATGCAGAGAAACGAAACCACCGGCCATTTTATGCTGCCAGACTCCACTAGCAGAAGCGACGGAGAGACAACAAGATAGGTCAAGGTTGGATTAACTTTACTTGGTAAGTAAATATGTTTTTTTATTTTCTTAATTTTATGTGCAAGAGCAAGTAACTATCAGCGCTCAGTTACACAACATTAAAATCGAAATTTTCGCAGCCTGCTTTGTCCTCAGCTTTAGGCTGTTAGCTAGCTAATGGTTTCAAACTAACTTAGCTAACTTATAAGTGCAATAGAGTCGGTTATATGGTGCCTAAACCTGCGGTCCTAGAACTGCTGCGGACACGAATCTTCAGCCCTGCGTTTTGCAGACACATATATTAGCTGACATTGGTGAGGAATATGTTGTGGAAAGGCGCTAGCCGTTAGCCGCGGTTAGCTTGCCAAGGAGGTACGACCAGATGTCCCGCTTTGTGCAGGACAGTCCCTCAGTATGTTTCGCACGTCCAGCAAATTCAGACTGTCCCACATTAAGGACAGTCTTCCGTTTCGAGGCTAAATCTTGAATAAACTCTGTGGAGAAAGCAGTGGCGCGCTCACGAGCCACCAACACAGAAGCAGGTTTCCCAGCAATTAGACGGGTTCATGCTAAAACACAAAGAATATTCTAACACAGACACGGTGCTGCGGTTGTGTTGTTTCAGATACAAACAGGCTAAACCACTTATTAAAGCATAAAGAAATGCTGAAAGAATTACATTGAAGCCTTGGTGATTTATTGTTAAAAGAAAAAAAGTCTGAACTCTAAGATTAAATCTGACTTTTTTCAGAGATTAAAGTCAGTGATATTTTTTTCTCTTCCATAAATGTTTACTATTAGAGGTTTGTTGACATTTTTGTTTCAAAATTAAGGAAAAAAATTGCAAAACTGTTGATGTTTTTTGAATGGGATGTTGATATTAGTGGTAAATTAAATACATTATTGGTACTTTTAGTGTCATTCTGTTGTGGAAATTCAGTGTAAATATTCAATGAAATATCAAAGGCTGCTTAAACTTGCATTTATTATTGTAGGCCTATCTGTATTTTCAAAAGAAGTTGGTTTTAAAATAATTTTATTTTTTAATTTATATAAAGTTATTCAAAGCCACTGTAGATGGTCCAAAGAGCCTGAGTTAAGTTGTGCTACCTTGTTGTGCTAACAACCAGTACAAAAAATGGCATAAAATATGGTCATTTGCTCACCCAGATAACTTGCTGACCTGGTTTTAACTGTATTTTTCTTCTTGTTTTTCAGAAAAGGAAGAACTGGTTGCAAGATTTCCCAACAACGGTTCCCAACAACAATATTAAACTTTAAATAACAGCATATAGGCAAGTTATTTCTTTAATACAGCTGCACAAGCATTAACTGATATCCTACATAAAATACAAATTTTCCTCCTCTTCACCTACTGTTCCTTCCACTTCTCTCCCCTAGCCTCATCCTATGCTCCTGTTCCTCTTTGTCCTGCTCCTCCTTCTCTTCCTCCTCTCCTGGCCCCCTCCTCCATTTTTACTCTCTTTCCCCTCTTATCTGTCCTCATGCTCTTCCGCTTTTCTCCTCTTTCTCTCCTCCTGGAGCATGAACCTCATTATTGCCTCTTATTTATAGGGGAACTGCTGTTTTATGCAAACTGTACCTTATTTGTAGCATGCAAAACGTACATTTACTCACCCAGACAACTTTGGTGCTATCTGAGGTCTCCGGGACATATTTAGATCGGTTTAGATTTAGATAGCTAGCGCTATTCATCTATAAATTCTGAGCGTGTCAGGGGTGCGTTGATGTTATTATTTGAGGTGTTTTACAGCTGTTTAGTACAACTAGTGGGCACTCCACTAGCTGTCAGTGGCCAGGGCTTGCAGTGACATCATGATCGCGCGCCATCTTAGTTGAAGTATGAGCAGAACTTTCACTCTGTGCTCTGACAGTCGGTTACGGAATTATTGAAAAATTTAGAAATTCAAAATAAGCTAATGTGAACTTAGTTGATATTAGCAAGTTCTGTCTAACCGGCCGCCATCATAGCACACACACTGTAAGTTCTGCTCATACTACAACTAAGATGGCGCATGGCCATGACGTCACTGAAAGCGCCAGCTAGTGACGGCTAGTGGAGCGCCCACTAGTTGTACTAAATGGCTGTTAAAACACCCTGGATAATAACATCAACGCACCCCTGACATGCTCAGAACTAACAGGTGAGTAGTGCTAGCGGTTTATACCAAAACATTGGTAAAATTAAAGCATTTTGTGTCAGATTTTTTATTTAGAGGCAGTTTGCATGCCCTATTAACTCTCATTATATGGATATACACTGATGGGGAATGGATCTAAATATCTCCTGGAGGACTCAGATAGCACCAAAGTTGTCTGGGTGAGTGAATGAACGTTTTGCATGCTACAAATAAGGTACAGGTTGCAAAAAACAGCAGCTCCCCTTTAAACTACTTAAATACAGCCACGGAAATGGGGTAAAGTATTATGGAAATACTATGGGAAAGTTTTGGAAATTCTTCAATATGTGTGTGAACCCTGATTAGAAACCCTTCCTCATATAGGAGTACTTCAATATTTTTTGTCATCTTATTCACAGGATGATTCTGTGGAAATGAGGAGAGAGGTTGTGATCCGTGGATTGGTGGTGTACCTCGGAGAAAAGGAGGATAATCTCTTTAAAGAGCAGTTGGTAGGTAAATCTGACACAGTGAAGCTATACTTCTTGTTAGTCTTGTTTTTAACTGTTACTCGTGTTTTTAATTGTGATCTTGATTCTGACCTATTTATGCAAGGTTGGTGGGGATCTCACCAATGAAGTGTTGAAAATCCTTGTAACCAGAGGTGTCACATCTGATCCAGCCAGCGCCCGGATTGTAATTGAGGGAACAGAAGTCCTGGAAGAAGTAGACATACCCAGAGCCTGTGCCTTGCTAATGGGGCTGATCTACTCACTCAATCATCTACCCAAAGGAACTAAAAAACACCTTCGAAGTGTTTCAAAAGGTATTTCTCGAGCTGGATAGCCTGAAAGCAAGCACGAAAGTAATGTCTCTGAGAAGCAAACTGCTGTCCTGAAAAATGTGAAGGGACGGGGTCCTGCAGCTTCCAAAATACCAAAATATGAAGACTGCCCACTAATTGAGCAGGAAATGTTATGTTTATACATTATGTTTAAAATGTTTCTGAAGTTTACTTGAAGTACACGATAAGTTTACACCTGAAATGCACTTGATGTTCAGTAAAAGTTAATATCTCAGGTTATGTCTGATGGAAACTACTGCACTAAAAACGGGAAGATTTAAGCTGTCCAATAATTCAGCAGGAAATGTATGTGTGCCCACGCACACATACACACATACACATTGTGTCTGTTTTGCAAGTTTTGTTCTTTACACCTATTGTTCTTTCTGTATTTCTTTTCAACTCCATTGAGTTTTCTTGCTCTAAACACAGTGTAGCAATGTTTTTTGTACCTTAAATTACTGACTATTTCAGCGACTAACTGCCGCCATCTTCAGAGCCACACCGGCTTGACGGCTTGACTTCTGCTGTTTATTTGCAGGCAGTAAGGGATGATGTCGCCCCCTACTGCCCGCGCCTTCCCGGTCATTCACCACGTCCCACAGTCCTGATCAATCACCACGTGGTGACCGGGACGTGGCAGACACGGGCAGTAGAGGGCGACATCGTCCCTTACTGTCCGCGAATAAACAGCGGAAGTCAAGCCGGTGTGGCTCTGATGATGGCGGCAATGAGTCACCAAAACCGTCAGTAATTTAAGGTAAAAAAAACCATTGCTGCGCTGCATTTAGAGCAAGAAAAACCAATTCTGTACAGTTTCAGTACATTAATAGAATACAGTGAATGAAAAGGTGAGGTGAATAAAGAAGTGATCAAGGAAGGTGAGCTGGAGAAGAGGAAAGGGTTAACAGAAATGTTAGAAACACACAGACACACTCACTAATGTATAATATGTTCACACAAAGATAAAAACAGTTTTTAGAATGTGCCGGTTCATCACACTCTTTACATTTCAAGTATGTTCAAGTAGTACTTAAGTACATTATACTGCAAGTATATTTTTCACTCTGATTGAGTGGATGTTGATCAGATGGTTTCAAATGGTTTTTTTGTATTGTTGAATATTGATGCTTGATAGCAATAAAAGTTGTCATGATACATTGGTTACAATAAATAATGTTTTGACAGTAAAACTGGAATTGTCATGTCCAAGTTATTCTGACTTAAATGAAATATGTTGCTAATACTCAATAAAATTGTTGTAACAATTTGCATGGACTTTTTTAAGTACAGGGAAAGTAAAAAAAANGTGTCCAAGTCATTTAGAACAGAGGAAAGAGCCGCAGCGAGCTCCGATTCAGACGCCGTCTTCGTTGTTTATGAGAAACTGAGCGTTGTGGTGTGTGACGTACGCTGCTCAGAGCTGATTGGCTCGACTAGAATTCTCAGGGGGTGGAGTTGTTTGAATAGGAGCGTTACCAGACCCTTTGCTTTCCATAAGGAAGCATTGGTATGGCTGGCCAGGCTAGGTCATGATTGAAGTACACGAGAAATCGACTTTATCCTTGAGCCTGCGCAGATTAGCAACTCATCGTCAAACTTGGGCAGCTTGTCCACTAAAAGGTGTGTGTGTGTGTGTGTGCGTGTGTGTGTGTTGAGTCCTGCTTTGGGGCTGGGTCCCATGGGAACCAAATATGAGAACCAAATAGGGGATCATGAGGCAAATAGACTACAGGTCCCAATATCATTGGTAGCAAAGAGAGTACAACTGACGTTGGTGACAGAGCCTTACATTGGGACTGGGGTCTCACCAGATACCAGTGCAAATGTTGCCTGTTGTTAGGCTGCTGTGAGCGGTCGGATAGGGAGCACTGCTAATGTCGGGCATACTCTGTGGGACTTTTTCAGTCGTTGTCCTCAGCTCCATCTTAAATATAACTTGGTCGCGGGTCACAGCTCACAAACCACGTTCTCACACTCTACGACTCAACAGTCAGATGCAACATAACTGCTCACATTGCACACGTGGTGACAACACATTGGACCTAAAAATAGTAGTTTACGTGACATGTCGAAGTCTTCAAACTTGAACTGCAAAGAAAACGAAGAAAAACCCTGAAGAGAGGAGGCTGTTGTATAAAGGTGTCTATAGGTGTCTGTTGTTCTTGAAGCTTGCCCGTAGGGGTCTACGGGGTTGGATGTGGAAGACAAATGAATGGCATGTAGGAAGTAAACAGCAGTTTGGGGATCTGTTTTTATTTGGTATGAACACAGTAACCATTACAGAGACGCTGCCCGAGAATGAGACATTTATCACCAAAAACAAACACTTCCTTGACAATCCTTGATGTTCTGTGCAGAGAAAAGTGTAAAAAGGAAAAATGGACATGTTTAAACAAGAAAACGGCTGGGTAGAGATGTTGGCACATGCGCTGTGTGAGCAACATCACTATTGCTGATTATGAGCTAGTCAAGAGGTGTAATCGCTTATCGTTACCCCGTGTATACTACACGACGCAAGACACAAAACTCCCGAACTCAAAGATTGTCTCATGAGTAGACAATTGGCTCAAAATGGGCCAAAAATTGCACAGAGTACTCCTGGTTTAAGGTTGGTAATAAGATCAAGACTGGAGAGTATAAAACTAAAGAAAAGGACAGAAAATCTGATATATGTAAAAGCTTAAAACACTCAACGTGTATTTTGATGTCTTTTATTGTTCTAATGGGTCTGCAGTTGGGGGTGGGTTGGACACAAATATTGCGGGACTGTGTGGGTCTGACAGAGAGGGACTGCAGGTGGGGGCGATAATGGTCAGAAAATCAGCAAATCAACTTTAAAAAATAGTCTGTGCAGGGCTCTAACCTGAACTCTTTGGCAAGCGGGAGTTATAGCAACCTAAATAAAGTAATTTGAGCAATTTTTAACACTAAAATTTTGATATAAAATTTGAGTTGGTTCAACTTAATTAAGGTTCTAGAGGACAAAACAAATCATGTTGGTTGAATTAAACTAATTGAGTTCGTCCAGCTATAAAAGTTCCAAGGGATTTACTCAATAATGGCTTAGTTGGAATTACTTAAAAAGTTAAATGCAAAATGTTACAACATTTTTTTTAAGTTGAGCCAGTGTAATTTTTTTTAGAGTGTACCATCATTATGAGCTCAGCTGAACATGGTTTTCATGTTAAACCAATTTAAATTGAACATTCACTAGAACAATGCTGCAAACATGCAGCCAATAAGTAGCATAATTGTGATTATGAGAACACAATATTTTTGATAAAGGTACTGTTATTTATACATGTTTCATCTTTATGCTACATATTTCTCCCATAAAACTAAACTATTTGTTCCATTATTTGTTTTCGCATCATCACAACATCTTTAATTTACTTTTGATCAACATGAAGATGCTAGGTGAAATTCCTCACAATATGTAAACAGTACAGGACAGGATTTCAGTTTAGAAACTGTAGAAAATTTCCAAAAATGCTGGTGGGTGTGCACCAGTGACAAAAACCCCAGGCTCTAAATACTCTAAAGCTTACATAAAAAAGTTGCAGAAAAGCTCTTCAGCAGACTTTGACCTTGTCAATCTAACACCAGGTTTGCTTAGTGCTTTAACTGGCTGAATGAACCCTTGTTCAGTTTCTTAACACAATAACTGTGTGAAATGATGTTATGAACTAAGCCCCTGGCTTCTAAAATAGTGAAACAACTTGGAGCTTACATGGAGAGCTGATTTTTCAGAGTCTGAATTTTGGGTGTCAGCTCACTTTTACCCAGGCCGAGCATTACCTGTTGGACGAAGCAGAAAGTGTTTTTCATACACTTAGGATATTCCAGGTGCAGTGCGTAGATCAGTCCAAAAAGGACACAGAAAGACTGAGGAAGGTTGTCCATGTCATCCATCACCATGATCCCTTCCAAGATGATTCCCACTCTGGCAGGGTTGATCTGAGGACATCGATACAGAGGATCCCCACGGCAGTTTGGCTGTACAAGGGCTTGTCAGCTGGATCCTTGCAGAGAAAGAAAAAAATTTAAAAAGAAGTAATAATCCAAATCTTTAAAATGAACAAAACTGAAGCCTTGCAACTGCTATCTAAGCAGGGTAAGTTACCTGGTTGTTATAGCTTCCTATTTTTTCCTACAGTACAGTAAAACATTAACATTAAATTTTTCAATATTTTTAAAATGTTTAATAACCTTTTTGACTGAAGGAACTAACTACAAAGATGGTGAATTGTTGGGCCAAAGTCTGTTTAGCAATAGGCAGAATATAAGAAACAGTGACAAAATTAATATAATTTCTTCACAACAGAGTATAAAAATAAAAAACAGGCAGTTTTAACACTTCCAAACAAATTCAAAACTAATGTACTCACAGAAGATGTCTTGAAGAAATCAGAAGGATCATCTCCCAAGATGACCGGCCCGAAGGCACAGGCACCTCACATCTGTAGGCTCAGTGGTCTGAAATATATTAAGAAAAGTAAACAACTTTTACAAACTAGATAGTACAGAGAACAAGACAAAATTAATAAAATAAAAACATAATGGGACTAAACATAAGAAGGAGGTGATAAAAAATTGGAGTGAGGCAGAAACTGGCAAAGAAAAATAAAAAACAGATCTGTTATTTTCTGCACAGAAGAGAAAGTACAACAGAAAAGAAATGCAAATCAAAACAGAGAAAGGAAAAGGTGTAATAATGACCAAGGAGATGAAAGAGAATGCGCTATATAATAAGTAATATTAAGCAAGTAAATAAAAGATAGCAGCAAAATAGGAAAGATTGTGAGAAAAAAAGTTGGAGATATTTAGAATCTTATAACCTTTGTGGAAAGATACAGACTGGTCTGATGTATACAACTAATTTTAAGTAATATTACCTTTGTCTGGTGTAGAATTGCTGCCAGAAGCTGGCCAGTAAGGCCTCTCTTCTTCCTGAACAGGTCCATCAAGCTGGGAGAAAACCGGTCTAGTGCATCAAAGAAGTAGTCTTTGAGACTTTTCCCCACCACTCTGCTGAACTCCTGAAAAATCTGAAACATAACAAATAAGGTTTAAATAGATGACAAATTACCAATTACCCCCAGTACTATAAGGTATGCACAAACCACAATATAACATTCCTTATATAAATATGACTAAATAAAACTTGCATGAAAAAAATGCTAACAGTTGTGCAGCACCATCAGCAACAAGATTTGAAACATAAACTCTCTTAAAAGTGTAATTAAAATAAAAGAACATAAAGCATTTTAAATATTTATACAAACCTGACTTTCTGTAAAAAGAGCTGGCCATCGATGTAACATCTGGCTGACTGGGGGCTTGCCTTCAACAACTTCTTTTCTGCGAAGTGCAAACGTCACATCCATTTCTCTCTTTACGATGGATCCATTTGGTTTTTTCGTCATCATTTCATTTACCAAAACCTGACGGGCTTCTTCCAGGTTGTGGTCATCCATTCCTTCTGGATAATTGGGCAGGAAGTTTATTTCTCCTTTCTTTGGCTTTTTAATGTCTTTGTTGGGAGGGTCACCACTCGTGGAGTACTTTCCACGTTTACCACCATTCACAGTGACATCCAGTCGGCCCAGCTGGCGCATCTTGGTTCTATAGTTCCCCATTTTGAACTTCAGACTATTCTTCCACCCATCCCATCCACAGGGTGACCCTGATTCTTTAAGGCATGGATGTGCTTGTACTAAGGCTTTTGCAACAGCTTCAAACTCTTCCTTAGTTGGGTATGCTTTAAATGAATACATGGTTTCTGCCAATTTCTGAAGGATATCATGCTTCAGCTCTTTTGTTACTTTGAGACAGACGCCATCCCTGAGATACAGCAGGTTACCTTGGCGAAGCCTATACTCAACATCTACAGGGAATTTGGGAATTTCGAACTCCTCTGGCCACTGGGAGCTTCTTTCAGAAGAAACAGACAAGATCTCAGTGTCTGCCAGGCTGACTGAGTCAGACAAGTCAACAGGTGTGGTGACTGTGACAAGATCAATTGTTGGGATTATTCTGATGGTTGGTTTCTCAGGAAGTTCCGACAGATGTGTGAGGTTACAGAACTCATTGTTAAATTCTGGGTCCTGGTACTGTAGGGTTGTAATTTGCTTGGAGATGGTCTTTGAGGCAGCCAAGAAAATCTTCAAGCGTGTCTGGTCTCGTTTCCATAGTCAGCTTTCTAATATCTCCCTCAGTGACTATAACTCTTGTGGTAAATTTCTGCTGCACAGCCATCTGGGGAAAATAAACAGGCATTTAGCAAATAATAAAACACCTTAGTGTCACCATAAGTTCTCCTTGAACACTGTACACTGACAATGGGAAGACATCATTTAACTCTGAAATCTTCAGTACACACTTACAGGTGACATCATTACATTGCAGTTTGTAAGTTCTCAAATGTTCACAGTACCATGCTGTTATTTTATTGCACACAAACAGAATCTCTGCATTAGCTGCAACAATATTTTCAATTTGGGCAAACTCTGGGAGACCTGAGCATGAACCAGCAGAGAGTACCATGCCTTCACGGTAATTGATTCCATCTACACAGACAGATGGTGCAACAAGAACTGAAGTTACAGTCGTTGGATTTTGCACAATTACCTTCTGAACAGTCAGAGGAAAAGAAGCAAGAAAAACAGGGGTCACCTTTGTCATTTCAACAGCTGATCTGAAGAAGGAGTTACAGTCAAGATGGTAACTGACTGCTTTCTGGTGTTTGGTTGCAAGTGTCATGGTAACATTTTTGAAATTCTGAACATTACGTATTGCCCTTTTAAAGAAGCTATGCTTGCCCTCAAAGCACATTGTCCAAACCTCAGACAAGGGCCCAAACTTCCTGACAAGCTGGGGATAGTGCTCCAAATAGTGATGCTTGGGCCTTAAACGAAAGTCAGGAAATGTGGACTGCAGCAAGTTTCTGTGTTCTGATATCTTCCAGTTCAGGAAATTCAGTGTCTCTTAAGTATGCCTTGGTGCCACAACAAGCTCAACAATGTCTTTCAGAAGCATGAGAGTTTCCCAAGTGTTGTCCCCTTCAGGGATATAATGGCCAATAAGAAATGGAAGGAGCCTTATTAGACACCAATTCTCATGAGCATTGCCACCAATAGTCCCTTTGGCTGAAAATCCCTTTCCAATAATCTGAGGTTTGTCTGTTTTGTCAGCAAATGAATAATTAAATGACCTAATGGCCTGGTTTAGCATGCCTAAAGTGAAATACTTTTTGCCAATCAGATCTGTTAGACAAAGGGATAACTCAACTGGAACAATGCCCTCCAATATATCATGCATGATGTCAGGAGGGTACCCAGTGACCACATGAAAGTGTTCAAGACTTTCAGTTAAAGGGCATGCTTCTTTCACCCCATAAACCCGACTTAATCCTGAATCTTCTTTCACCTCTTGTAGCTGCCTATCGTGTGACTCCTGCTGTCGGGATTGAAAGAAACCAGAACATACCTCCTGTTGTTGAGCGTCACCACTGCTTCCCAAGCAGTATCTGCAGAATTTGTCAACAGCAAAGCTTTCCTGGAAGCCTGCGAGAGAGTGCTATCAGCTGCAACATACAAAACTGTACCTTTAACACTTGCTCCTAGTTGTTCCAAATAAACTCCACTTTGTTCTAATAGTGTTAGATCATAGATCAGAGGCTGGAGAATTTTTGAGTAGCCACACTCTTTAGCTGTGGAGGTGTAGCATAGTAGAGCAGGTTGGATCGAGTTAAGGGTTGACCTATATTTTGCGGGAATGTTGACTATAACCCAGTATACTACACATAATTTGTGTTTCAGCTTTGATGTTCCAAGAGGATTGGCTATTTCAAAGTCATCAATAAAAAGGCCAAGAGCAATTGTGAATTCATCTCTTGCAAGAAGTGAATTTTCTTTAAAGTACTGTCCATCTGCACAAGACCTGTACTCCTGTGGGACATCAACATTTGGTGTCATGGCTTTGTCTAAAACATCTTTTTTGCCAAGCAACTTCTGTAGCATAAGAATAACAGGAACATACGCAAGCGGTTTTTTACCTTTTTCCACAACATATTCTATGGGGTTTACCAGTGGAAACATTTTGCGTACATAGGCAGCTCTTTTTTTAGCAGTTCCTAAAGGACCATCTTTATCACAGTATGTCATTATGTTACTTTCTGTCACAGCATTAAATACCTCTTTCACAAAATTTTTGTTTGTGTCAAAACCATATTTCCTTAGAACAGCCATGAGTCTCGTTTGAAGAAGAGGTTGTGACAGCTTATTGATCTGACAGAGTTGTTGAATAACTTCCTGCACAGTACTTTCTGGTATGTTTAAAACAGACTGCATCTTTAACAGAAGAGATGCTAAATTGTGCTCAAGCTGTTTTTCTACATCGTGAAAATCACTGTCACTGGTTACTTCATTCACTTCCTCCAAGTCCCCCACATTATCGGCATCAGATATTTCTAGTTGTGTAGCATCATTGTCATTTACATTAGCATCACCTATGATTTCTGACTTCAAACCCCTCCAGTCCTGTGCTTTGTGTTCTTTACTCTTACAGTTTTTTTCGATTGCTAAAACTCAAAAAGCAAAATTGAGGCACAATTTTCACAACCTCTACTTCTGTTCCCAATCGCTTGACTCAATTTATCACTACTCAAGATATCCTTATCATATTAGAACTGTGATTTTCCTCCTTTACACTCTGATGTCAATTTCACATTACCTTGCTGTCAAAACACAGCACACAATTATCAGGTTTACACACACCTCTCACATAAATCCTCAAAGCTTCAATCAACAACACACAAATATTCAAATCTCTAAACGTTCAGGTCTGGCGAGCAATTTGTGATCAGGGACTGCAGCATAAAAGGAGGCTTGATGCTCTGTTGTGTTTGATGAGCAATGGAGAACAGAGACAACAGACAACAGAGAAGGAGAGGGGTACGTATGGGAGTAGGAGGAGGAGGACGGAGAAGGGGAGGAGGAGGAGGAGAAAGAGGAGGAAGATGGGGAGGAGGAGGACGGGGAAGGGGAGGAGGAGGGGGAGAAAGAGGAGAATGGGGAAGGGGAGGAGGAGGAGGAGAAAAAGGAGGAGAAAGAGGAAGAGGAGGACGGGGAAGGGGAGGAGGAGAAAGAGGAGGATGGGGAAGGGGAGGAGGAGGAGAAAGAGGAGGATGGGGAGGAGCAGGACGGGGAAGGGGAGGAGGAGGAGGAGAAAAAGGAGGATGGGGAAGGGGAGGAGGAGGAGGAGAAAGAGGAAGAGGACGGGGAGGAGGAGAATGAGGAGGAGGAGGACGGGGAGGAGGAGGAGAAAGAGGAGGAGGAGGATGGGGAAGGGGAGGAGGAAGAGGAGAAAGAGGAGGAGGATGCGGAGGAGGAGAAAGAGGAGGAGGACATCACCTGTGATGTTGACGAGGCCCTCTGGCCAGACAGAGACCGGAGGCATGATGCCCCATGAATATGCTTGAATGGGAGAGGGGGTGGGGAGGTGGTTTAAAAATAAAGTGTTTTTGTCTCTAAAGTTGTGTGTGTGTAATGTTTGTCTTTGAGAGAAGTAGGCATTGTAATAGATTCAGTGTGTAATAGAGTCAGTGTGTTCCATTTCTCTAATTGTGTTTTCAGTTTTGCTCTTCAGTGTTCTTTCCATGCTTGGTAGTGTTCTGCCAAATGCTACTTGTGTTTATTCAATGAATGGTATGTGTGTGTCATGTGAAAATATGGCTGTGTTTACCAAATGAAAACACGTGTTCCATTTTGTTAACATGTTACGAGATTTGACGGCAGAGTTGTTTTGCAAAGGGATGCCAGGGTTTAGCAATTTGTGTGTGATGTTTAGGGTTTTGTGTTTGCAGTTTTGAAAGAAACGTATAGTTTCGACAAACGCATTTTAGCAATCGAAAAAAACTGTATGCGCTTTGAAAGTGCTGTAAACACGGCTTTCAAAGTTACAGCCTTTGAAAGGGCATGCTACTTTGTGATTCACTTTCAGGTGTGATGTATGTAAATGTGAAAAGAACTCTGTCTCAGTGCATGGCTCAGAAAAACCACATGCCAAACAGTTAAATTTAACTGGTACAGTTACGCTTGTTTCCTGACTGGGAGTTGTGGTGTGAATGTTGGACAAGTGTACTTTTAAGGCATTTAGTGATTTGAATGTACACAGGCATTCTTCATGCAGGCAAGGAAATGGTTCAGTTCTTGCATAACTCCCATGTTTTAACCTGTAATGTTTAAACAAATGTCCTCTCTTTTCACAGCTAACAGGGCAGTATTTACACCTCCAATGCATTGCATTTCAAGTTTTAAGTCACTTACTTTTAAGCTCCAAATATTTTATGGCTGTGTGGTAAAAAATAAATAAGCAACTGACACATTTTCGTTTTTCACCTCCAAATTTGTTGCGTCATGCTCTTTCTTGTTATAAATTCATCGTAGTAAGTCTTTAAGATTCTCTTAAGATTCTCTTAATGGTTTTTAAGTGTCTTAATGGGTTGGGACCTTCTTATCTTGCAGAACTTCTTTTACCTTATGAACCCTCGCGGCCTCTGCGCTCCTCCGGCAGCCACCTCCTCGTTATTCCTAAGGTCAGGACACGTACCCACGGCGAGGCGTCTTTCAAGTATTATGGCCCTCGTCTCTGGAACGCGCTGCCAGAGGACCTCAGGGCCACAGGGGACATTCAGTATTTTAAGAGCAGGCTTAAGGCTCACCTTTTTAGCTTAGCTTTTAATTGATTATTGTTATTGTTGTTTGTTAGCATGTTTTAGTTTGACTACATCCTTTAATTTTACAACATATTTTACATTACAGTTGTTCTACTATTTATTTAATATTATTCATTAAATTTTTATCCTTCTTAATTATTTCTACTACCATTATTAATTTGTATTTTATTTATTTATTTTTATTAATTTCATCCAGTGTTTCCTCTAGGGGGCCCTCTGCCCCGGGAGCGTCATTTGACTACGACGCCCTTGTCCAGACCTGTCGACCAATTGCTCCCGGGTCAGATCGCCCCACCGATGACGTTTCCCAGATTTATGGTTTTTCTGAACTCAGCCAGACGCCAATGTCTTGTATTCATGATGTGTGTGTGTGTGTGTGTGTGTGTGTGTGTGTGTGTGTGTGTGTGTGTAAGGGGGATGGGGTTGGCTGGGAGGGGTGGATACTGAGGGTTTTGTGGGGTTATTTTAATCTGTATTGCACTTTGAGCTGCATTCAAGTATGAAAAGTGCATTATAAATAAAATTTGATTTGATTTTGATTTGTTTAAATTTTGCGGAGGTAAAACAGCACCTGTTTGATTAAGATGGTCATAAAACTGCAAAGTTCACTGATTGAGCTATTTAGCTGTGTTCAACTTGAACAGAAAACAAAAGAAGCTAAAAGCTGAGTAGTAGCTAATACATAAAAACGTGCTTACCACAGCTAGCCACTTGAAAAAGAAACGGGGCGAGCAAAAAATAAAAGTGAGAGAAAAAAATGCGGCTAACAGACAGCCGACCACTTTAGTTTCATTTTCTCGCCAACTCCCCAGCACCTCCGATGCAAAAATGGTGGACTAGCTAGTAAGTAGCTAGCAGGTAGCTAGCAAACAAAATGCAAGTTCAATGATTTTAATCCATCTGTCTGTGTTTTGAAACAGTTTTAATTTATCAGGGTCGACTCCGATAGGCACACAGAAACGGCTCATACTACGACGTATTTCAAAGTTAAAGGCTTTATTGAAGCTACATCAGCAGTATTACAACACAGTGAAAAGCACATGAAAAACCTCAGCTCTTACCGCTGCCTTGTGAGTGGAGAGCCAACACTCCTAGGTCGAGCGCGCTTCACTGAACAGCTGGGCGTCCGTACATGAACCCACAGCAAACGACTCTAACTCCTTCTTTCCTGTTCTTTTCCTTTATGCTCTGAAGGTTGGTTTATGCTTGACGCGTCCGCGAGGTCCGCAAGGCTCCGCGCGGCAAAATTACGTCATTTTAGCAACCACGCCCCTCCGCGTGTCCTCTGTGCGGCCCAAAGTTTCCGCACCGCGCACCTAGGAAATTTTCTAACTACGCGGACGGTCCAGCGCGGAAAAACATGGTGGACTGCAAGAGGTCGTAGTGGCGGACGTTAGTAAATACAAACATCTCTATGATTCGGCCCATAAAGATCACCGTGATCAAAATAATGTTAATAATTTGTGGAGTAAAATTGCTGTCACACTCGGAAAGACGAGGAAGCAGTAAAAAAGTGTAAAACATCAGTGATTTCTACTTCTACTATGGTGTCGTGTTTTAATGCATGCCGTAGAGCCTACATGCCACCCCGCACTCTGGGAGAATATTGGCTCACAGCGGAGACAAGCAGCAGAAGGTAGGAAGGAACTATAAACGCTGCAAAGTCTGACGCGCGTTCCATCCGTGCGTCTCATTTCCGCGCGGAATGTACATGCGTCAAGCATAAACCAAGCTTAAGTCCACACACATTCCTTCGGGGGGGCTGAGTGATCAAACCAGTCTCCCCATCGCCACATTCCCTCGGGACTTAGCGTTTTTCACATCTTTCTTATCTCCACTCAGGCCTCTGGCAGAAACCACCTGTTCCCTACCGCGTGCGAAGCAGTAAATAACGGGTTTCACAAGACCCTTCTAGTGCAAAGCAGCAAAGTAACAAGTTATATAAACTCTCCCTGCATAAGGAGAGTTATGTATATTGGATTAAATGATTACAAAACAGCACAAATATATATATTTCTATATCATTCCACTCTTGATGTTTTGTCATCATTAATTGATATATGATTCAAACAGCATAATAATAATAATAAAAAAAAACATATTACCATATCATTCCACTCTTGATGTTTTAATCATTCAATCAATATATACCTCTGGTGTCCAAGGCATATACACATCACCACCAACCTCATTTAAGCTGAAGTTCATCGTAAGCGTTGCATTATTACCCAATTTACCTCCCGTCCAATTCTTCCAACATACACACAAGTACAAATGTTACATAAAGCGATGAATATAATCGCCACCATTAACATTAACAATGGAGGAACCGTAGTTTGTCTAGCTGTGACAGACATGCCTGTGAATATGTCCCACCAATGATGTGCAGAGCTTTGTTCAATTATCCTAGCAACATGTTTCACACCCCCACCGGCCACCAAAGTTGACATCATGAGTTTGGAGATGTTAGACCTATGAGACTCTATCATTTGTGATACCTCCGTGGACTGTTCCAATGCGCATTTGAAATGCTCCAGAGAGAGAATCCAGGGAGTATTCAAAATCTCCCATCGTACCGAATTAGTCAATCGATAGGTCTTGTTACCCCAACGCCATAGATAAATAGTAAAAGGAACCGAAGGTACCTGCGATGAGTTCTTCATAGTGGCAACACATAGAGTGTTCGGTCCTATTTGCCACCTAGCTGGCTCCACTGTCCAATCACAGAGTACAACCTTTGAATCAGTCAGACATGGATTGCTATGTCCCACCTGTAAGCTGCACGCTAGTCCTTAATCAGTTTTATCACAGTGTCGTGCATCATACGTCACGTTTGATGTTGGTTCCCACCACTCTCCACTTACATGTAAATACCAGTAACCTGCGGCTGTGATTACCGGTAATACTTGATACTTGCACATCACCTTGGGTGTAGTGACATTATACTGGACTCAACGGCCAGTACACATTGTAAAATTACATATGGTCTCTTCTGCATGTAACTGTAACCATAAATATTCCACATTGTTCTCCATGTGTGATAATTGTTAGTCATAACACTATATTGGAATCGGTTCCTCTGCATCTCAGCATGCATAGTTTATAACGTACACACGGTCCAATTACCAATATGTGAGAAAAATATATATATATATTTTAATGCATCATACGTTTCATTCCACAATTTTAGTTCCCACTTCAATGATGTTTTCCACAAATTCACATTCTCTTTTTGACCTATAATAGCTTGCGGCATCCATTCAGCCACCTGTGTGACTGCTTGTGCCGAAAAATGTCCAGTGTTGGACAGCATGGTTCTGGTAACTTCATTGTCAGCTGAATTAGCTATACCGTACAAAATTCCTGTTCCTCCTAGTAAGGTATCATACCAAGCTCTTCTTCGTCGTTTGCAGGCTGGCAGTTGGGGAAACCTGACCTTCCAGGACACCGTTGTACCTGTTTGAGCCTGAGACATGTTGGTACAGGTATGCACTAGGGGAGCAATGTTAGTTCGTGTTGCCTCAGCAGTGGTCGGCAGGCACATGACCCAGAAGGCGACACCTCCATCTCCGAGGCCTCCATTGGTCCCCATTCCGTCTGCGCGCTTGTCCTTGTTGATCCTTCCTGGGCCATCCCACCAGCAACTCCCACCACGACATCAATCTACACAAAGACACAAAACTTAGATATAGAATGACAAGCATTAATTTTCTCTACTATAACATGTATGTACAGGTACATTAACCCATTTCTCTTTTCCATGATAAAGGATACTGACGGTGGCCTCCGTCCCTATTATCCACTCTTGGATAGGAGTCACTACCACAACATACTCCGTAATAGGCATGTTTCCAATCTTTAAAGGGAGTTTCACACTTTTCCCACACACAACTTGGCCACCTAATCCGGTCAAGGGAACCACAGGTCCCTTCATTTTATCTGGGTGTCCAAAAATCAATGAGGCCTCTGCTCCTGTGTCTACTAATGCATTCTTACATGGGGTCTAATATCGCTTGTGGACCATTCCTTAAAATCTTGTGTTATAGACCAAATAAGTGATTTCCCAACCTAATTTTCAAATGAATTTACACAAACAGTCTATAATAAGGAAAGAAATCACATATTCTGTCTTTCTTAAAAAACGCAGACAGTGTGACTCTTTAGATTATCTTTTGACCGGTCTCCTGCATTATTTTATATTACTTTAAACATTTAACTTTCCAAAGTTTAACTAATTTCCGAAACTCCTTTATTCTGCTATTTTATGTTTACTCTAATTTTCCAACTGATTATGCTCCGCTCCAGATTAACTTCTTATTTAATCATTTATTTTTCATTTCAGGAGCTATTTGCCGAATTAAGTAATCATCATTATGCGTTTGTGCTGTTCACCATGACATAGCACAAAACGTCAATTAGGGGCTTTTCCTATATCAGCTCTAATTCGAAGCTGACACAACCTCTGTAAAGAACAGCTTTCTTTATTTTCTCTCCTAAAAAGTTTAATTTTCCTTTCCATGGCTTCTGCCCAAGCAATCTCACATCCATAGTCACATCCACACTCACGCTGCCAGTCAGACACACCCGCAACATCTCACACACACACACCACAAACCCAACCGGATCAGAACCAGAATCTCAGCCACGCCTCCAGCACACACACACATTCAGGCCTCCTCAATCTTGGTTCACGCCCACTTTATCCGCAGCACACACACACCTTCTCACAGCCCTCAAGCACACACATGAAACACAACAGATCTAGACAAAGTTAATGCATGCACACCGCAAATCACACCAAGACAACAAATAACTAATCATTTATCCACGTTCTGATGGGTTGCGAGGTTTGCTCCACCCCTTCTCCTGAAATCATTCTAATCAAAGGTGTACACCCTGAACCCACTGGACGGTTGTTTAACTGCTTAACTGCTGTTAATCACCATTATCCAACTGCAAAGCATCTCCACCTTCCTCATTTATTCACACATTTATACACATCTGTAGGCTCTCCTACTCTGTGCTTTAATGTCTGATTAATGTGTGACACCTCCTCTTTTTTCCTCCTCTCCTCCTGCTCCTTTAATCTGTTCTCTTCCTCTATCATTTTCATTTCTTCTTCAAGTTGTCTTTTTTTCTTCCTCAAGTTTCATCTTTTGTTCTAGTAGTTTCTGCTCTTCTTCCCTTTTCCTTCTCTCTTCCTCCTCTACTCTTGCCACCAGTTTAGCGGGGCGACGGTGGCATAGGAGTTAAGTGGACGCCCCGCAATCGGAAGGTCGCGGGTTCGCGTCACACTCGGTCTGTCACCGTCGTTGTGTCCTTGGGCAAGACACTTAACCCGAATTGCCTCTGTTGTTGGTGGTCAGAGGGGCCGATGGCGCAACAATGCAGCCTCACCTCTGTCAGACCGCCCCAGGGCGGCTGTGGCTACTCAGTAGCTTACCATCATCAGCAGTGTGTGAATGTGAGAGTGCATGCAGCGTCTTTGAGTGTCCTAACAAAGCGCTATATAAATTCGATGAATTATTATTATTATTATTATTAGTTTAGCACACTGTAAACTCTTTGCATGTTCACAGGAGAGAACTTCATCTAGAGTCACAACCCGCTCCTTCCATGCCTCTGCTAATATCCACATCATGTCTCTCGTTCCCCCTAACGGGGCTTTATCTCTAACCTCAACACGCTGCAAACGATCCTGCACGGCGGCAGTACTCGCTGCAGAAAACGGTCCTCTCCACGGCCCAGGGCGTCCCCCACGCTTCCATAAAAGGTCCCCCGTTTCTCTAAACACCTCACTTTCCCAACCAGGGACGGGAGCTGATGCCACTTCCGCATCCTCCTCGCCCTTAAACACCTCACTTTTCCAACCAGAGACGGGAGCTGGTGCCACTTCCGCACCCTCCACGTTCTTCTGATGCTGACGCCACTTCCGCGTCCTCACTCTAAAACAATCTCTAACTTCAACACGCTGCAAGCGGTCCTGCACGGCGGCAGTACTCGCAGCAGAGAACGGTCCTCTCCACGGCCCAGGGCGTCCCCCACGCTTCCGTAAAAGGTCCCCCGTTTCTCTAAACACTTCACTTTCCCAACCAGAGACGGGAGCTGGTGCCACTTCCGCACCCTCCACGCTCTTCTGATGCTGACGCCACTTCCGCGTCCTCACTCTAAAACAAGAAGCCATTTCTGTGTGTAGCCTGAGTTTAATGATCCTGCCGACAACGCCAAATGTTTTGAAACAGTTTTAATTTATCAGGGTCGACTCAGATAGGCACACAGAAACGGCTCATACTACGACGTATTTCAAAGTTAAAGGCTTTATTGAAGCTACATCAGCAGTATTACAACACAGTGAAAAGCACATGAAAAACCTCAGCTCTTACCGCTGCCTTGTGAGTGGAGAGCCAACACTCCTAGGTAGAGCGCGCTTCACTGAACACCTGGGCGTCCGTACATGAACCCACAGCAAACGACTCTAACTCCTTCTTTCCTGTTCTTTTCCTTTATGCTCTAAGTCCACACACACACACACACACACACATTCCTTCGGGGGGGCTGAGTGGTCAAATCAGTCTCCCCATCGCCACATTCCCTCGGGACTTAGCGTTTTTCACATCTTTCTTATCTCAACTCAGGCCTCTGGCAGAAACCACCTGTTCCCTATTGCGTGCGAAGCAGTAAATAACGGGTTTCACAAGACCCTTCTCGTGCGAAGCAGCAAAGTAACAAGTTATATAAACTCTCCCTGCGTAGGGAGAGTTATGTATATTGGATTAAATGATTACAAAACAGCACAAATATATATATTTCTATATCAGTCTGTTATCGAGCACTGTACTGGTCTTACAAAAAGGCCCAATTCTCCATCACCGCAGCTAGCTCCACCAACACCAGCTTCTCCAGTGGAGCTCCTTTGTCACCACGCATGCACTCAGTCACTCACTGCCCCTCAAACGTTCAATTCTCATACCGTGAGAAATACAACTGTGCTGCTTGACTCATTCATGAAGTTGCAAAACATTAGAAAATGACAAAATTAGTCAACTTTAAATGGAAAAGAATATGTCCCTGTTTCAAATTTAAAATAAGCACATTTACTGGCTTCTTATTTTTCAACTTGATATAATTTTATTTACTAGAGGTTTTACTTTGTATTTGGTTTTGGTCTGTTTATACCTGTCTATGGACAAATATAACACTTCTACAATGAACAAAAAAGAGATAATACTTACTGTTCCAGCAAATATTTAGAAATATGATGTGGTCTTCTGCAGGCACAAAATAGCGTTCCTTCACAACTAGGTGGATGAACAAGCGTGATCATATGCAAAACTTTGTAATTTAATGTCATTAACTTAAAAATTTCTAGTATGTGAAACTTTTGGACAAATTAGTGGATTGTACTTGTGGTTTTATAGTAATGACATTAAATTTAAATATTTTGATTATCTTTTAATCAAACTGTTTAAGTCAATACAAAATCCGGTCTAAGAGTGCAGGATCCAGAACGAAAGGGTCGGTCAGAGACTAAATCTGGCTCTGCGTTTTGGGATGGGTGGAACTTGGGCTGACTTTATGATTCACTCTGCATCCTACTCCTGGTTTTTCCACCTGCTCTGTGCTTCTTCCTCTCTTTCTCTCCTCCCCCTCTGGTTGTTTATTTCTAGTCTGTTATTTCCTCGTCCATGTCCGAGAGTGAGACAGCAGGTCACACTGAGGTTTCCTCACAGCTGAATTTTAACTATGCTGGACGGCTGTGTCTGTGTGTTTAGGTAGAGATTTATAAATGTGTGTGTGAGACGGGCATTTTATTGAATTTCCATTTTAATCAGTGTGGCAGTGAGTGAACGATCCTATGACTGAGCAGGAGAACAGCTTCATAACCACTTCCCCTGTCTGTCCATTCTAGAGACAACACATTAATCATCTCTCTCAAGTCTCACTAAAGAGTTTTTTTGTTTCTGATTTGAAACGTGGAGAGTGCCCC
>SSNS01000789.1:81179-96597 GCA_006937985.1 Aphyosemion australe | reverse complement strand
TTCTCTGCTCCCTGTTGTTGTTGGGTGGATTCTTCTCTGAGGAGCTGTTGCAGTAACAGAGACTGATTTACACACAGAATAAATAATTCTGTGTATTTTGTACAAATGTGCTCTTATGAACAATGAAAGCAAAAAACACTTTATGATGCTCATCCTTCTTAAAGCCTTTTTTTCTTTCAAACTCAGTATTGATGGTCTGCAGAAGAGGAAGGAGGGGATATCGATTTGGTGGGAAGGAGGAGTGCCGAGAAACAAACTCATTATTAACAAAAAGAGGAGGAGGAAGAGGAGGCTGTTCACTGAGACAATTAGAGCATAGAGCTGCCTGCAAGTTCAAGTTCTGTCTAGGATTTAGAAGTTCAACCATAAATGTGTTTTCACTGGAAGCTGCTAATAAGATTATTCATTATCCGATTGTCAGGCTGCTTCTCCAGAGCGCACAGGTGTGTTAGGTAAGTTATCAGCAATTGTCTTACAGAGAAATTCTCCATCATTCTGGGGTTAAAGGTAATTTCTAAGTTACTATGAGTAAACATTAAAGACTGAACTTGTTTGGGTGGGTTGGGCTCCAGCTCAATTTGCTGCTCCCTTAAATCGTATCTTTGTAGTTTTGGAACACCTGCGCCATTTTTGGGCCATGGGTTGCAACATTTTACTGACCCATCACTGTGGAATGTAGCTACTGACTGCCATAATAGGTGCTAAATGATGTCATCTAATTTGTACAACTGGTGATGTAGGAGAGAGAAATAATTCTGTAATAGAAACAAAACAAGCCATAGAGCCACTGTTGAACTTTTGCATAAACATCAGTCCAACCTGACTGTGAGCCAGCTGTGGCTTCACACAGGTAGGATCTGGACATCAATTTCAATTTTCAATTTTATTTTATTTGTAAAGCCCCTTCCTACCCCCAATCAAGGGGGCCCAAGGTGCTGAACATAGTTTAAAAACAACTAAGACACAATAAAACAACTGTGCAATAAAATACAAAAATAAAACATTCCAAGATAAAATAAAAATAAAACATTAAAGATAAAAGAGTTAAAAACAATAAAAACCAATGATCAAAAAATTAAAACACAAGTAAAAAACTAAGAAACAGATCTAAGGTGAACCTTAAGCTTGGCTTTAAAAGTGGGCAATGATGTGGACTGTCTTATTTCTAGTGGCAATTGGTTCCAAAGCCGAGGACCCAAAACCGAAAAGGCACGATCACCTCTGGACTTGCGCTTTGACCGCAGTACCATTAGGAGGTCACTCTGACCCGAACGTAACGATCTTGAGGGAACATAATGGGTCAGCAGCGAAGTTAAATATGGTGGGGCAGTTCCTGACAAAGAGTTAAAAACAAAGACCAAAATCTTGTGGAGGATACAACATTTCACCGGTAACCGGTCCAAAGCAGCTAGAAGGGGCGTGACATGGTCCCACTTCCGTGCTCCAAAAAGAAACCTAGCCACAGCGTTCTGGACCAGCTGCAGTCAAGTCAATAAGGACTGGCTCAGGCCAGCATACAGGGAGCTGCAATAATTTAATCTAGAGATGACAAAGGCATTGGTCACAGTTTTTAATTCCTGTTGCGTGAGTATCGACTTAATCTTAGATAAGCGCCTCAACTGGTAAAAACATGAACAAACAACAGAATTTTCCTGTGCATCTAATCGTAAAGCAGAACCTATTTTAACACCCAAATCCGTAATTACAGACTTCTCATAGGGTAGCAGCGATAAAAGGTCCAATCTATGGGGCTGGTTGTTATTTGGGGTAAAATCTATTATTTCAGTTTTGCCCTCATTCAGTCAAGAAATTGGACCCCATCCATTGAGTAACATCCTGTAAGCAAGTCACCAGCTGCTGTATGCTACCCCTGGTCCCTTGCTGGATTGGTAAATAAAGTTGACAATCATCAGCATAGAGATGGAAGCTAATTTTATGTTTCTCAAACAACAGTCCCAATGGTAACAAGTAGCGTGAGAACAGCAGTGGACCCAGAACAGAGCCCTGGGGAACACCCCACCTAAGCTCAACATCTCTTGATGAATAAGAACCAAGGGAAACAGAAAAAGTCCTATCCATAAGATAGGACATCGAGGGGTTAATGTCTCCTGCTCCGACTGCAGCTGCAGTTTCCTGTGAGTGCTTTGGGACGGCCCGACGCAGATCCACTGCTCACTGAGAATGCTACATGCCTTCATGTCCGTGCTTCATACGTGTCCTATAACACCACAGACAGGACCGTGCTGTTCGAACCCATCTTGTCAGCCATCTTGCCGTTCTGCCTTCTGGAGAACACTTTGACATGAAGACAACTTTTGATGCTCTGTTACATCTGAACGGAGAATGAGTGGAGCATGCGTTTTTTTCTACACAGCTTGGTCACATGCAGTCTAGGGCTGCAACTAACGACTATTTTAATAGTCAACTAGTCACCGACTATTGAAACGATTAGTCGATTATTCGGATAATTATTACATTTTTCTTATATATATATATTGCTTTTAAATTAAATTTGTGATTATTTTGTATGAAATATGTCTGACTGTGCATTTTAAACAATTACCAGAAACGTCCAGTGTTGGGAGTAACGAGTTACAAAAGTAATTAATTACTGTAATGAATTGCTTTTGTCTGTAACGCGGCAATGTAAGGCATTACAGAAAAAAAATCAGTAATATTTTACTCGGTACAATGTCAGTAACGCGCGCATTACAACGCATTTTCAACCAGGAATCAATTAGTGAGTTTTCTTCAGGATTCTAATTACGTGAAGCCTGAATAAAGGTTCAGTTTCGATATGACATTATTTATATGAACTCTCAGCGCACCAGGACTTCTATTGAGCAGAGAGGACAGAGACCGCTGATCAGATGCGCTCCAGCTGCGCTCACCGCGACCACAGTAACATTCTCAAAGTCACGCCACCAAAAAAAATAACATTTAACACGCGATCGTTCATGTCCGCTGTTAGGGATTATCTGATTGTCCCTTCAACCCCAAGGATCGAAAAAGTTTGGACGAACAAAGACAAAAGAGTCTGGAAATTATGTGTCACGCTGCAGCGTGAGAAACAGTGAGCCAATGTGCAGCTTCACTCTCTCTCCCTGTTTCCTGCTTGCAGCAAAGTTTTATTTCAGCTCAAGATACATAGGAGGCGGGGCAGTCCCGCTCAGGGCTTTGAGATAACACAGAGAACACAAGAGTTTTAAAAGGTTCATGTAGTTTAGCTTTCCACACAAATGAGGACAAATAATAATTCTAAAATAATCCTAACATCTCCCCCCTTTTTGTGCTAATTTGTGTGGATAAAAATGTAATAAAAAATGTAACAATGTAAGAATGTAATAATGAAATAAGTGAAAATAAAAGCATAAATGGTAAAAGTGAAAATGAATGCATAATAATATAAGTGAAAAATAAAAATAAAATATGTAATAAATGATGATTAAACATTAAAATGTAAAATTAAAACTAAAAATGTAATAAATGATAATATAAGTGAAAAGTAAAAATTAAAAATGTAATAAACATTTGTTTAAAAAATCTCAGGTACTCATTTCCAAGAGAACATCATACAGGTTACTGTAGGAAGAGAACAGTGGGATTTAAGCCGCAGCGTCCAGGTCATGTTTATCTTTGGTATGCAGCATTTGATACTGAAGCAGGGTATTTGTAAACATTTTGTTAATCATTTATTACATGCACAGCAGAATACATTAAATGCCATCCATCCATCCATCCATTTTCTCCCGCTTATCCGGAGTCGGGTCGCGGGGGCAGCAGCTTAAAGAGGGAAGCCCAGACCTCCCTCTCCCCAGCCACTTGGGCCAGCTCCTCCGGGGGGGATCTCTCCAGCGTGTCCTGGGTCTTCCTTTGGGTCTCCTCCCGGTTGGACGTGCCCGGAAAACCTCACCAGGGAGGCGTCCAGGAGGCATCCTAATCAGATGCCCGAGCCACCTCAACTGGCTCCTCTCGATGTGGAGGAGCAGCGGGTCTACTCCGAGCCCCTCCCGGATGACCGAGCTCCTCACCCTATCTCTAAGGGAGAGCCCAGCCACCCTGCGAAGAAAACTCATTTCGGCCGCTTGTATCCGCGATCTCGTTCTTTCGGTCACTACCCAAAGCTCGTGACCATAGGTGAGGGTAGGAACGTAGATCGACCGGTAAATTGAGAGCTTCGCCTTTCGACTCAGCTCTCTCTTCACCACGACAGACCGGTACAACGCCCCCATCACTGCAGATGCAGCACCAATCCGCCTGTCGATCTCACGCTCCACCCTTCCCTCACTCGTGAACAAGACCCCGAGATACTTAAACTCCTCCACTTGGGGCAGGACCTCGTCCCTGACCTGGAGAAGGCATTCTACCCTTTTCCGACTCAAGACCATGGTCTCAGATTTAGAGGAGCTGATTCTCATCCCAGCTGCTTCACACCCGGCTGCGAACTGCTCCAGCGAAAGCCGGAGATCACGTTCTGACGAAGCCAACAGGACCACATCATCTGCAAAAAGCAGAGACCTGATCCTTAGGCCACCAAAACGGATCCCCTCACCACCTTGGCTGCACCTAGAAATTCTGTCCATAAAAGTTATGAACAGAATCGGTGACAAAGGGCAGCCTTGGCGGAGTCCAACTCTCACCGGAAACGAGCCCGACTTACTGCCGGCAATGCGGACCAAGCTCTGACACTGGTCGTACAGGGACCTAACAGCCCGTATCAAGGGGCCTGGTACCCCATACTCCCAGAGTACCCCCCACAGGGCCCCCCGAGGGACGCGGTCGAACGCCTTCTCCAAATCCACAAAACACATGTAGATTGGTTGGGCGAACTCCCACGCACCCTCCAGGACCCCCCCAAGGGTATAGAGCTGGTCCAGTGTTCCACGGCCAGGACGAAAACCACATTGCTCCTCCTGAATCCGAGGTTCGACTATCCGACGGACCCTCCTCTCCAGAACCCCTGAATAGACCTTACCAGGGAGGCTCAGGAGTGTGATCCCCCTGTAGTTGGAACACACCCTGCGGTCCCCCTTTTTAAATAGGGGGACCACCACCCCGGTCTGCCAATCCAGTGGAACTGCCCCCGATGTCCACGCGATATTGCAGAGCCGCGTCAACCAACACAGCCCCACAGCATCCAGAGCCTTAAGGAAATCCGGGCGGATCTCATCCACCCCCGGAGCCTTGCCACCGAGGAGTTTTTTGACCACCTCAGTGACCTCAGCTCCAGAGATTGGAGAGCCCAACCCAAAATCCCCAGACTCTGCTTCCATCCTGGAAGACGTGCCGGTGGGATTGAGGAGGTCTTCGAAGTACTCGGCCCACCGATTCACAACGTCCCGAGTCGAGGTCAGCAGCACACCCTCCCCACTGTAAACAGTGTTGGTAGTGCACTGCTTTCCCCTCCTGAGACGCCGGATGGTGGACCAGAATCTCCTCGAAGCCGTACGGAAGTCTTGTTCCATGGTCTCACCGAACTCCTCCCATGCCCGGGTTTTTGCCTCTGCGACCACCCGAGCCGCATTCCGCTTGGACTGCCGGTACCTATCAGCTGCCTCCGGAGTCCCACAGGCCAAAAAGACCTGATAGGACTCTTTCTTCAGCTTGACAGCATCCCTAACCGCCGGTGTCCACCAGCGGGTTCGGGGATTGCCGCCACGACAGGCACCGGCCACCCTGCGGCCACAGCTACGGTCAGCCGCCTCGACAATGGAGTCACGGAACATGGTCCATTCGGACTCAATGTCCCCCGCCTCCCCCGGGACGTGTTCGAAGTTCTGTCGGAGGTGGGAATTGAAGCTCCTTCTGACGGGAGACTCTGCCAGACGTTCCCAGCAGACCCTCACAACACGTTTGGGTCTGCCAGGTCTGACCGGCATCCTCCCCCACCATCGAAGCCAACTCACCACCAGGTAGTGGTCAGTTGACAGCTCCGCCCCTCTCTTTACCCGAGTGTCCAAGACATGCGGCCGCAGATCAGATGAAACGACAACAAAATCGATCATCGACCTGCGGCCTAAGGTGTCCTGGTGCCAAGAGCACATATGGACACCTTTATGCTTGAACATGGTGTTTGTTATGGACAATCCATGACGAGCACAGAAGTCCAATAACAGAACACCACTCGGGTTCAGATCAGGGGGGCCGTTCCTCCCAACCACACCTCTCCAGGTCTCACTGTCGTTGCCCACGTGAGCATTGAAGTCCCCCAGCAGAACGAGGGAGTCACCCGAAGGAGCGCTTTCCAGNTGTCCATATGTGATCACTGAGCAAACAGAAGAGCTCACATCACTCCAATTCTGATGTCTCTGCACTGGTTACCCATTAACTTTAGAATTCATTTTAGAATCCTGACTAGAACTTTCAAGGCTCTACATGGTCAAGCTCCTCCTTATATTACTGAACTGCTAAAGTCTCATGCTCCAACCTGAGCCCTCAGGTCCACAAACCAGAATCTCCTAGAAGTTCCAAAGACCAGATATAAAAGTCGAGGTGATCGCTCTTTCCAGGCTGTTGCACCCCGACTTTGAAATGAACTTCCACGTATTATTGACAGTCTGGTCACCTTTAAAAAGCAGCTGAAGAGCCATCCATCCATCCATCCATCCATTTTCTCCCGCTTATCCGGAGTCGGGTCGCGGGGGCAGCAGCTTAAGGAGGGAAGCCCAGACCTCCCTCTCCCCAGCCACTTGGGCCAGCTCCTCCGGGGGAATCCCAAGGCGTTCCCAGGCCAGCCGAGAGACATAATCTCTCCAGCGTGTCCTGGGTCTTCCTTTGGGTCTCCTCCCGGTTGGACGTGCCCGGAAAACCTCACCAGGGAGGCGTCCAGGAGGCATCCTAATCAGATGCCCGAGCCACCTCAACTGGCTCCTCTCGATGTGGAGGAGCAGCGGGTCTACTCCGAGCCCCTCCCGGATGACCGAGCTCCTCACCCTATCTCTAAGGGAGAGCCCAGCCACCCTGCGAAGAAAACTCATTTCGGCCGCTTGTATCCGCGATCTCGTTCTTTCGGTCACTACCCAAAGCTCGTGACCATAGGTGAGGGTAGGAACGTAGATCGACCGGTAAATTGAGAGCTTCGCCTTTCGACTCAGCTCTCTCTTCACCACGACAGACCGGTACAACGCCCCCATCACTGCAGATGCAGCACCAATCCACCTGTCGATCTCACGCTCCACCCTTCCATCACTCGTGAACAAGACCCCGAGATACTTAAACTCCTCCACTTGGGGCAGGACCTCGTCCCTGACCTGGAGAAGGCATTCTACCCTTTTCCGACTCAAGACCATGGTCTCAGATTTAGAGGAGCTGATTCTCATCCCAGCTGCTTCACACCCGGCTGCGAACTGCTCCAGCGAAAGCCGGAGATCACGTTCTGACGAAGCCAACAGGACCACATCATCTGCAAAAAGCAGAGACCTGATCCTTAGGCCACCAAAACGGATCCCCTCACCACCTTGGCTGCACCTAGAAATTCTGTCCATAAAAGTTATGAACAGAATCGGTGACAAAGGGCAGCCTTGGCGGAGTCCAACTCTCACCGGAAACGAGCCCGACTTACTGCCGGCAATGCGGACCAAGCTCTGACACTGGTCGTACAGGGACCTAACAGCCCGTATCAAGGGGCCTGGTACCCCATACTCCCAGAGTACCCCCCACAGGGCCCCCCGAGGGACGCGGTCGAACGCCTTCTCCAAATCCACAAAACACATGTAGATTGGTTGGGCGAACTCCCACGCACCCTCCAGGACCCCCCCAAGGGTATAGAGCTGGTCCAGTGTTCCACGGCCAGGACGAAAACCACATTGCTCCTCCTGAATCCGAGGTTCGACTATCCGACGGACCCTCCTCTCCAGAACCCCTGAATAGACCTTACCAGGGAGGCTCAGGAGTGTGATCCCCCTGTAGTTGGAACACACCCTGCGGTCCCCCTTTTTAAATAGGGGGACCACCACCCCGGTCTGCCAATCCAGTGGAACTGCCCCCGATGTCCACGCGATATTGCAGAGCCGCGTCAACCAACACAGCCCCACAGCATCCAGAGCCTTAAGGAAATCCGGGCGGATCTCATCCACCCCCGGAGCCTTGCCACCGAGGAGTTTTTTGACCACCTCAGTGACCTCAGCTCCAGAGATTGGAGAGCCCAACCCAAAATCCCCAGACTCTGCTTCCATCCTGGAAGACGTGCCGGTGGGATTGAGGAGGTCTTCGAAGTACTCGGCCCACCGATTCACAACGTCCCGAGTCGAGGTCAGCAGCACACCCTCCCCACTGTAAACAGTGTTGGTAGTGCACTGCTTTCCCCTCCTGAGACGCCGGATGGTGGACCAGAATCTCCTCGAAGCCGTACGGAAGTCTTGTTCCATGGTCTCACCGAACTCCTCCCATGCCCGGGTTTTTGCCTCTGCGACCACCCGAGCCGCATTCCGCTTGGACTGCCGGTACCTATCAGCTGCCTCCGGAGTCCCACAGGCCAAAAAGACCTGATAGGACTCTTTCTTCAGCTTGACAGCATCCCTAACCGCCGGTGTCCACCAGCGGGTTCGGGGATTGCCGCCACGACAGGCACCGGCCACCCTGCGGCCACAGCTACGGTCAGCCGCCTCGACAATGGAGTCACGGAACATGGTCCATTCGGACTCAATGTCCCCCGCCTCCCCCGGGACGTGTTCGAAGTTCTGTCGGAGGTGGGAATTGAAGCTCCTTCTGACGGGAGACTCTGCCAGACGTTCCCAGCAGACCCTCACAACACGTTTGGGTCTGCCAGGTCTGACCGGCATCCTCCCCCACCATCGAAGCCAACTCACCACCAGGTAGTGGTCAGTTGACAGCTCCGCCCCTCTCTTTACCCGAGTGTCCAAGACATGCGGCCGCAGATCAGATGAAACGACAACAAAATCGATCATCGACCTGCGGCCTAAGGTGTCCTGGTGCCAAGAGCACATATGGACACCTTTATGCTTGAACATGGTGTTTGTTATGGACAATCCATGACGAGCACAGAAGTCCAATAACAGAACACCACTCGGGTTCAGATCAGGGGGGCCGTTCCTCCCAACCACACCTCTCCAGGTCTCACTGTCGTTGCCCACGTGAGCATTGAAGTCCCCCAGCAGAACGAGGGAGTCACCCGAAGGAGCGCTTTCCAGCACCCCCTCCAGGGACTCCAAAAAGGGTGGGTAGTCTGAGCTGCAGTTTGGTGCATAAGCACAAACCACAGTCAGGACCCGTCCCCCCACCCGAAGACGGAGGGAGGCTACCCTCTCGCTCACCGGGGTAAACCCCAACGTACAGGCACCAAGATGGGGGGCAAGAAGTATGCCCACCCCTGCTCGGCGCCTCTCAGTGGGAGCAACTCCAGAGTGATAGAGAGTCCAACCCCTCTCGAGGAAACTGGTTCCAGAGCCAGAGCCATGCGTTGAGGTGAGTCCAACTATATCTAGTCGGAACCTCTCAACCTCACACACCAACTTCGGCTCTCATTTTTGTCTGTACATGAAATGAACAGACAAAAATGGATCAGAATCACAATAAAAAGCATGAGAATCTTTAGCAACTGTTGCCACCACGGTCACAAGGTGAACCAGGAGAAAAAGTCATTAGCAGCGGGTCCGGGGGTTGCAGCTTCATCGTATTTCTGGAGCGAAGTCAGGTTCTGCAGGGCTTGCACACTCCTCCAGTGGATGTAGTCAGAAGATCCAGCACCAGTCTGTTCTTGAGAACCATTTTCCTTACTTCAGAGAGTTCCTTCACAATTCTGTTAGCCAGTCCTTTGGTGATGTTGATGTGTCTCAGGAATGCATATCGGTCGATTTCCAGTAGGCTTGCATCTCAGTCGTCAGGATCATGTCAGGTAGGGCCACAGGTATTTGAGGCCAGGCAAATAGGTCTGTCTTCCTTCGACAGCCATCTTGTGTGTCGTGATGTCCAGTGGAATGGTGTATCGCCACAAGCCTGTAGCGTGGGATGACGTAGGCATATGTGCACAGACATAGCAGGTGGTGTTGGTAGTCAGGTGTGCAGTGGTAAACTGACACCAAGAGTTTGTTGCATATGGATGAGGGTGTTCCTTATGGGAGCCTCGGTCTATAAATCTTTTACTTCTTTCCACTTTGGGATTGGCCGGTGTACAAAGCAAATAGATGAGCAGTAGACACACTGGTGGTATAGTTTAAAGGGACACAAACAATAACTGGTGGGGTTTGGATCTTCAGTAGTACAGATGGGGTGAGCATAGTACCAGTGAGGGGTAGTTATCTTTTGGTGATGTAGCTCTTGCTCAGAATAGAGGAAAAGGATATTCATGGTGATTATGGCAGCCATAGTCGCGACACCGCTAAGCAGCCACCACTTCTGGCGTGGCTCCATCCTTGCGGCTAGGCTACAAAGACCCTGATATGAAAAGAAACTAAACTGGAGAGCAGCCTCTGGAGTCTTCACGAACGTTGAGACGAAGTGGTCACTAAAAGACCACCCCCCCTGTGGAGTTCGACTTTACTGCACCCCCAGGACTCTAATCATTCAGAGCTCTTTGCAACTTATAGCGACTAAGGTGGGTCCAGGAAGGTCTTTCCGCAATCTTCACAGCAGTGAATCCGCTTTGGACTTGTCCAGTGCTTTATTTTGATTGCTCTGATGAAGACCCAGTCTCCAGGTTTCACTTGTTGTTGGTTGTCCTGTAAAACAGAAAGAACTGAGGGCAGATCAATTGTATTCACCACATCATGTGAGGCTAATATTTTTTCATGTAGTCCACTAGTGTGAGTTCCTCCTGAGCTTTCTCAAGGTCTAGTGAGAATAAGAGTAGTTTATTCTTTTGCATGTTAGCTACAACTTTGTGATAAGAAGAGATCAGAATGTCTAAAATCTCCTTTTGACGTATTCACCCTTTGCCTTTCCCATTGTTTTGCAAAAGAACAAGGTTGAGAATGCATACTGGCTATCTGTGTAGATAGTAACTTTTTATCTTTTGCTAGTGTGCAGGCTCAGGTTAAAGCATTTAATTCTGCTGCTTGTGCAGAGAGATGTGGTAGTAATTTTTCTTCAACAATTGTATTGGGGTTTAGTACCACTGCATAGCCTGTCTGTTTGTATTTGTTTTTGTTTTTATTTTATTTTTTTTTTATTGTTGAAATGCACTCTCAAGTGCATCATGAGGAACGCCACTGTGCACGCTGAATTCTTTCTTAAATCAGATTCTAAAATCCTCAAGTTCTTTATTGGCTGTTTATTAGCTTCCATCTAAATAAGTAAGTAAGTAAGTAAATGTTATTTGTATAGCACTAATCACTGAAAAAGAAACACAAAGTGTTACACAAGTGCTTTATTTTTATCTTATTATCTTTTATTGTGTTTATTGCTTTTATGTTCAGCACTTTGGTCAGTGTTGCCTGTTTTTAAAGTGCTTTATAAATAAAGTTGGCTTGGCTTGGCTTCAGAAAGATCAAGATCTTAAAACAAAACAAAAGAATATCATAAAATCAAATAAAATCAGAAAACAAAGTAAATGATAAACCAATGAAATGAAAGATGATTATAAATTCAGGTAAAAGCAGCTTTAAAAATGCTGAATGTGGTAGAGCAGATCTGAGAATTACTTCCAACAGATTAGCTATATGTTAGTTTTTGTGTAGATGTTTTTTGTCATTTAGAACAACTCCTTTTGTTAAAGACATTTCCTATTCCTTTTGTGGTGTGTGATGTTGCATGTAAAGTGTCAGATAAAACTTCCACTTGCAGCAGCTTTTGCAGTTACATCAGTGAGCCTGTTTCCCAGAGAAACAGGGTCCTTGTTGTTTGTGTGAGGGTAATGATCTCAACTGCCTGGACGGAGAAGTGTGGTGGTAGCTTCAATAATATTGCTAGGAGATGAAAGTACTGCATCCTGTTTGGTTTGTTCCTGTGTCTGTTTTTGAACATGAGCCATCTACCAACCACACTTCACCCAACGGCAGGGGTGTGTCTTTCAGGTCTGACCTAGGGAGTTGTAGATTATCTGTGTACTCAAAAAAAAATATGTGGTGTTCCATCCTACAAATACTGCTTCCTATTCATGAGGATTTTATATGTTAGCTCATAAGAAGTTTAATCTGTTCTGCTCTTTGCTAAATAAGATTTTTCTCTTATTTTAGTCAGTATGTGCATAACTGACCTTTTAAACTGTGATAAGACAGGAGGGAATACAGCCTTGGACTCATGGCAACAATTTGGGAGGAGGGAGTACTTCGTTTCTATGAGGACAAGAGAACGACATACAAAGTCTCCCTTCTAAGGTCAGGAGTTCGAAACACACGCAACTTTATACTGGAGGTCATACTCAAAAGGAAATAATTAAAACTTATATATTATCTTTAAGCTCAACAACTAAGTTGGTCTTACTTAAACAAAAACTGCATGCAAAACAACCAGAATGAAGAAACAACTATTCGATTAAATCCTTTTATTGAGGATTTGTGACCCTGCTGTTTTCTAATCATAGTTATCTTTCATCTTTTAGTTTGTCATTTAATGCCTTTATGATCTATTGTCCTGTTTTTGTAAAGCACTTTATGATTTTTTTTATGAGAAATTCTACAATAATAAATTTATTTAATTACTTCAGTACTCATTAATTAGAGTAAAGACAATGGTCCCAAATTAACCTAGTAAATATATTGTCTCCCACATCATTAATTTTATAGTTGTTTCAGCGTGTTGCATAAATACCATAAGGTGGATTTTTACGGATAAATGCCTGCTCTTAAGGGCAGAATAAATCTAACTTATTTTATTTTGCATTTTACAGTGGGAAACAACCTATTTTTCTTTTAACCATCAGAGAGAAATAAATCAGAAAAAATGCTATTCATATTTTATCCCAAAAAACATTCAACAAATTAAAGTAGCCATAATTATCAAACATATTGGTATTAATATAATGATTATTAATTTACAGTATTCTTTGTATTTATTTTTCTCAGCTAAATAACTATTTTTTTCCTCTGGAAGACTGTGTGAACTCTGCTACCCAAGGCTTCTCAACATATTTGGGAATGCCCTTGAAGATAAGGGGGACACATGTTCGTTTTCCTCCCCTCTCAGTGTTATCTCTTCTCACACACACCAGCTGACTGTGGCTTCTTTGTCTTTGGGCCAGACAAACATGGCTTTATTATACTGATTATCCTGCTAAATTAAAATCAGTATTTCTTGGGTATCTTCAGCTATTATTATATTCATGTAGTTACATTTAGATCTGCCATTATAGCAACTCTTAAAATGGACATATCGTCTTTTGGGGTAACCTATTAAAAGTGAATCTTTCGCCTTTGTATGTAAATGCAAACCAGAATTGTGAGTCAGGATGAATAGGGATGTTGAAAAAGGCGTTACCCAAATCAATAACAGTAAAAAAACTTTTTGTTTGGCTGCAGTGAGTTTAGCAAAGTGTGTGGATCAGGGACATTTGGGGCCCTGGTATGAACAGCTTCATTAACAGACCGTAGGTCCTGTATCATTCTCCAGGATTTTCCATCGGCCTTTTTTATTGGATAGATGGGTGTGACACAAGGCGAATCAGGACATTTTCTAATGATCCCTGCTGTCAGGAGGTCTTGTATCACTGGTTTAATCCCTTCCTGTGCTTCAGGCTTCTAGGGATATTGTCAGGTTTAGTTAAATCACGCCATTCGTGTTTTGGGTCTTTGCATAGAGATATGTGAGGTACAGCAGGAAGCAGATAAAACCGTTGGAGCTCCGTAGATAACATTACGCTCACAGCTGCGTTTTGGGAATCATTTGGGTTGAATTTAAAAAACATCTCCTCATAATCAGGGTCAGGTTGAGCACACAGTTGCATGGTCACGTGCAGTGAGTCAAGGACGTGTGTTTCATACCCAACTGTGAGTTTAGCCCTCGCTTCTTTAAATTAGTGTAAAGAATTATGACTATTTACTTATTTAGTTATTCCTTCATTAATTAATTTCATCATTTGTTACGTATTCATTCATCTATTGAGCTTTTACTTTATAAGCGGCCTGCTATTGTACTTAATTCTTCATCTAATTATTTATTAACTGTTTATTCTTCATAGAAACCACACCAATACTCTCCTAATTATGATGTAATTCAAATTCTTATCACCATTATCATTAATTTATTAACATAAATCTTTCTAAAAACACCATCCATACATCATACTTCTCTCCCATCTCACATATATATTTATATCAAACAAGGTTGTCCCCACAACGGTCCACTCTAGGACTGCCTCTGGTAAAAAAATGTTCCTGCTCCTCTGTTTCTCTCCGTCTCTCTTCAGGAGAGAAACGCACACACACACACACATTTCGTCCACACAGCTCAGTCTGTGTGGACATTAATTTTATTTTATCACTACTAGTGTTTTTTATGTTTTAATTTATATCACATTCAGTAATTTAGTTAGTTGTTTTTTTCAATAAGAGTCAGTGCTTGTCAGGACCTATAATCCTGGTTTTACAGGTACATATTTCACATTAGTCCCCCATATTACCTGCCTATCTCTGTGTCTGGCCTTTCGCTGAGTCACACCTGACACAGAACTGACCTCAGGACGACAGTCACACACACGCACACTGTACACCCATGTATGGCGACAGAGGCGATTTCTTAAATTCACATTCAGTCTTTTCACAAAATTTGCAGACAATAGGATTTTCAATGTTCAGAGGTGGTAATTTACAGTATTCAATGTGCAGTTTTGGATGTAACAGGAAACTGCGACCTTTTCTCAGCCCGGGCCACACCTCGTCCAGTGAAACTTCCTGTGTCATTTTAATTTTAATATATCTAAATATATATACATATTCAACCATTTCTGTTGACTATTAATTTATCTATTTATTTTTAAAGGAACTAGAGGCAGGAAAAAAAAAACGATGCTCACGAGCGACGCGCCCGGCTCTGCGAGTAACCGCAGCCCAGCACGGGAGCGTGCACAGACGGCTATGTTACACAAACACAAAAATACCATTACCCGACCCTCTTCACACGCTCTCACGCCACACCTCCAATATCTCACGCTGAAAAGGCAACTCCCCGCCGCTCTCACGGACAATATTGCGGCGAAGCAATCCACGCTGCAGCCCTGATCACAGCTAATGCTACTATCACAGCTAATGCTACTATCACAGCTAATGCTACTGCACGCTAGCTCTCTCTGAGTCATCGGTGAGGTCAGATCATTGTCATCATCTCTAAACACAACCTATAATGTTTCTTACCTGCTCACTAGGAAATGAGCCATGGCAGCATCCTTTTTGAGTCCCAGATATAGTTGAAGCAGCCTCCATTCGTCAATCACGTATCCGATATAGATTCGGGTCCCTGCCTGTCTTTTACCATATTTGGTTTTTGACTCACGAGATGCCGCTGAATAAACTTCCTTTGTGCCACGCTT
>SSNS01000789.1:48206-80557 GCA_006937985.1 Aphyosemion australe | reverse complement strand
TCACCCTTTAAGTCCCCAGTAACCTTATATTTTTTCATCCATTTTTGCAAATACTGTGTATTATCAGGACTCTTTTGGTGTATAAATTTTACATCACCTTTAATTTGGTTAGTGGACTGATTGTTACTCATTTTTGAGAAACTCAAATTATTCATTTATGCTAAAATTTATATTTTTTTCACTTATATATTTATTATATTTTTATATTTATTATACTTTGTTTTTAGGGAGATCTCCACTTATGACTTTTATTATATTTTGAGCTCGAAATTTAAAATTTTAAATGAGTTTTGGTTTTTTATTTCATGTGTACCAGAGCTTTTAGACAAACATTAACTATTATTAAAACTCAAATTTTTATTTTTCATCGGACATTTGTTTGTTTAAACAGAAGTTAATTTAGGAGATTTATTTAGGTGCACCTATTTTAATACCTAGGTTTGGTGGATCTGCGTTGTGTATGTGTTAAAATATATATTTGTGCACTAATTTTAATCCATTTAAGGATATTAAACTAAACACAGGGAAAAACAGCAGATCACGCCCCTCTTACTTCAACCTGCAGTCAGCTTATGTTAACACCGCAAAGGTTTCCACTGACTCGGCCTTTTCAGGAGAGGTTATGTGATCTGTCTATTCAACTTCAGGCAACCTAGGGTCACCCTTATTTATTGACCTGCCAGTCGTACGGTACGTGAGGTCGCCGCCTTCACTTTTTAATGTATTTCTTCACGTGGGGTCGCCGCCTCCACTATATTATGTACGTAAAAGTATTCCTCTTTTGTCACAGACTCTAACTGTGAACAGGTCGGGGACGCTTTCTCGCCTTTTCTACTCGTTTAGAGTATTCCTCTTTCGTCACAGAAAAATTACTGTGAACAGGTCGGAAGTCATCCTTCGCCCTCTCTACTTTTTAAGGTATTTTATCTTTCGTTTTACAGAACGCCGCTGCAAAACAGGTCGGATAGCGCTTTTCCGCCTTTTCTACCTTCGTACAAAGTCGCGGACGCCGCCGCGTCAGAACAGAAACGCCGTCTGTCTGAAGTTACTTTTGTCTTTATCCTACGTCTGGCAGGTTTTCCCTTACTATTGTAATAAAATTAAGTTTTAGAGTTGCCGAAAATGACTATACTTACTCCACGTCTTTGTTCGATCGATCCTGATCCGGATGTCGTCAGAACCCTCGCCGGGGAACAGAGGAGACCTACAGAGCCGGCCTGTGGTTCAATTCAGGTCCCAGGTCTTCATCGGATATTTGTTCGGCTGTCTTCTGAGTCCCACGGCGTAGTCTTCCTTGACATCCGGGTCACCAGGCACCATAAAATGTTAGGTATTATCTGATTGTCCCTTCAACCCCAAGGATCGAAAAAGTTTGGACGAACAAAGACAAAAGAGTCTGGAAATTATGTGTCACGCTGCAGCGGGAGAAACAGTGAGCCAATGTGCAGCTTCACTCTCTCTCCCTGTTTTCTGCTTGCAGCAAAGTTTTATTTCAGCTCAAGATACACAGGAGGCGGGGCAGTCCCGCTCAGGGCTTTGAGATAACACAGAGAACACAAGAGTTTTAAAAGGTTCATGTAGTTTAGCTTTCCACACAAATGACGACAAATAATAATTCTAAAATAATCCTAACATCCGCTTTCTGGCACTTTCTCTTTTACTCATGCCTGATGCGCTCTGCCTCAGCGGAGCTCATCTGTGCCCAGGTGACATCACCACACCTGCGGGGTGCAGCGCACATTTCGCTATTTTTGCGGTGCAGCAGATCCCAGAACTGCTTAGTTTAAAAGTAGGCTAGCTCATTATGTGAAAAAAGTAGGAAATCCAGGAAGCAGTTTTTCTGGAGAATTGAGAGGAGATACAAGATAAGAGAGAGGACAGGAAAATAATCAAATAAAAAACAAGAAAACTAAATAAAGTTCTTGAAAAGGAAAAAGTAGGTAGATTTTTATCCACTACAAATGTTTAACAATATAAAGCAATAATTTATAAGCATGTAATATTTCATTATTTCATAAAATTCAGATCACTTTCAAAACTCTGGTCCGCACCCAGGGCCGTATCCAGGCATTTGGGGACCAAGGCAAAATACAGGGTGGAGCCCCCTTCCCCCCACATACTGTTTGCACGCTCAGTTAATTTAAGATGGCAGCATATTAAGGCGTACAATTTGTTGTTGCATTTCTTTCATACAAATTCATTTTCTGGGGGTCCTGGCCAGCTTTGGACACATTCATGCCCAGGGGCAATCATCCTCCAGCCCTGATGGAGGTGATCAGAAGGACCTGCAGAGCAAAATCTTTCTGCTTCTGCTACGGTGTGTCTAGATTTCCAGGCTACTGTCACGACGTGCGGGCGGAGGTGAAGATGGGGACCCAAATGCAGGTGAGGAACAGGCAGGTAAGACGGTTGAAAAAGGTTTAATGGGGAAAGACACAACATAACTACACAATGATTCGACCAGGAACAGAAAACAGGCAGGGCTTAAATACATGAGGAGGAGGGTGAACTGGTGATTAGGAGACGAGAGGCAGGTGGGATCAATTAACGTGAACAAGGATCGGGATGTGGAGCCGGGAGGAGCGGGGATGCCGCTTTGTGAAGTTGGGCGAGCGTGGGTTCCGCTGCCGGAGCCGGAGGGAGCGGGGATCCCGCTGCGGGAGCCGGAAGGAGCGGGGATGCCGCTGCGGGAGCCGGAAGGAGCGGGGACGCCGCTGCGGGAGCCGGAGGGAGCGGGGACGCCGCTTCGGGAGCCGGAGGGAGCGGGGATGCCGCTTCGGGAGCCGGAGGGAGCGGGGATGCCGCTTCGGGAGCCGGAGGGAGCGGGGATGCCGCTTCGGGAGCCGGAGGGAGCGGGGATGCCGCTTCGGGAGCCGGAGGGAGCGGGGATGCCGCTTCGGGAGCCGGAGGGAGCGGGGGTTCCGCTGCTGGAGCCGGAGTGAGTTCCTGGACCTCCCGAGCCAACTNTGTACCAGGGGAGTGAGGATCTCGACCTGGGACATCCGGAGGTTGACCAGGGCCCGAAGTCGAACCACCTCGGCCTGCAGGCGAGCAAACTCCGCCTGATCGTCCGCAGGCTCGATCCCCGGGTCCGGAACCGGCTGACCTGGCAGGTGCAGCTGGAGCTGGGCCTCTGTGCCAGGCAGTGCAGCTGTGGAGGACCGGCGTCGTCTGGCTCCTCTCCGTGTCTCCCTGCTGGGTCCTCGGTTTGGTCGAATCATTCTGTCACGACGTGCGGGCGGAGGTGAAGATGGGGACCCAAATGCAGGTGAGGAACAGGCAGGTAAGACGGTTGAAAAAGGTTTAATGGGGAACAGACACGACACAACATAACTACACAATGATTCGACCAGGAACAGAAAACAGGCAGGGCTTAAATACATGAGGAGGAGGGTGAACTGGTGATTAGGAGACGAGAGGCAGGTGGGATCAATTAACGTGAACAAGGAACTGAACAGAACAGGGGAGACAGGACAGAATGTGACAGCTACACAAGATCAGCAGAAGAGAAACGTCCACGCAAAATGTTTCACTTCCTGTAGTCAGACAGAGCAGAGATGAGTGAACCTGCAGCTGATCTAACATTAGATAGAACATTCTCCAGATGGGCATATGCCCTTTACTTTAAGTTTGTGACGAATAAGGATATGAAGAACATTGTAGTCAAATGCTCTTTACACGTAAAGAACTGTTATTATATTTGACTGTTTAAACCACAACCCCTAGCCCAGTTTGATACCACATCACCTTCCACTGGATGTGTGCTCCTTGAGCGTCATGAGCTACATTTAGATTCCCAAATCCATATTATTTTGGTGAAAGTACCTTAAAGTAATGCAAAAGTAGTGTAATGCCTTACATTTTAAAATCAGTAATATTGTAATGTAATGAATTACTTTAAAATGAGAGTAACAAGTAATAAATAATGCATTACAGTTTTGAAGTAACTTGCCCAACACTGGAAACGTTGTACTGTATTTCTGCTCCATCAAGTGGGTGAAATGGGTTCTGGATGGCAGGATGTAGTCTGGATTGAACTGAGTTATCATTTGTTGAAACCCAGCACCATTGACCATGGAGAGCAGCCTCATATAATAGATCGGCATCTACAATACTGACTGTTAGGGCAGTCGCCTGTTGCGGGGTGCACATCTGCTTCTTTTGCAGAAAGGGATCCATGGTGGCTCTCTTCTTCAAACTGCATGCATTTAATTTAAAGTACTTTTCTCAGGCACAGTCAGGCATAACATTAAATCTCTTTTTTTAAAGCGAAAATACACTTATAAATGTAAAATGTACATCCAAAACAAAACGTATTGGCTTTCATGTTATTTAAATTTTACCGAGGCGAGTCAGACTCTGTTTCATTCAACTGTCCGACGTGCTTTCTCTTTATGTGCTCATGCATCACCGAGGTGCTGCCGTGATAAGCAAGGACTGCTTTGCAAACCATGCAGGTAATCTTTTTATTCGCCGTATCCAGGCTAAAATGCTCCCAAACTTTAGATGTTTTGGTACGCGCAGCTGCTGCGTTGGACACCACCATTTCTGTATGTTGTCGCTCAGCAGAGAAGCCATTGCGCATGTGCGACTCTCAGCAGAGATTGTAATGAAGTGTGATGCCTCACTCGGTCGGAAAAAACACGTCTGGCGACAACGTCGACAATGAGATTCATTGTCGACTATTTCTATTATCGATTTTTGTCGACAACGTCGATGAATCGTTGCAGTCCTAATGCACTCCTATGGTTGGTTAAATTTACTTTACGCATACAGGGGTGGTCAAACACGTTACCATTATGGTATGTAATTGATCTTTTGCCGAGCCCCGCCCCCCTTAGTTACTGTTGCTAAGTCCAACAATAAGTGAATCAAATACTGCAGCTCGGCAGATTGCTGCGATGGAAAGAAGTAGACAGATGCGTGTCAGCGACATTTTTTGGAGCAATTCCTCCTCAATATCATCTAGATCGAGGCAAAAAGGGTTACAGTATGCGGTGGAGAGATACCATTAGTGTTGGCTCCGCTGAGCGAAGCGTAGCAGGGAACAAGGAGTTTGGTGAATGGAAGGCGGCAGCATTCGGGGACGCGTGGATCGGTGTCCCTGTGAGCTGTCAGATGATCTGAGCTGCAGGCAGCTCTAACAGAGAAAAGCTCCCGGTGCTCAGCATCGCTCCAGTTTATCATCTCAGCTGAGCCTGTTTACAAAACTAAACTTATGCCCGTGTTTCAATATAGTTCCCGGCCGGAGCTCGGCATTAATTCATCACGTGATCATGACACTACCCTCTGTTGCGCCGAGGCTTAATGTGCGTTTATAAGACACACGGTTGAGGTAATATTACGCTGATTTGCCGGCACGGTGTGTCTTATAAAGGGTCTTGGATTGTCTGGGAGGCGGACCTCCGCCCAGCCGCGGACGGGGGGAGCACTCATGCTTGGCTGTTGCTGGTTGAGCACCATAAGGAAGTTCTGAAGGGAAACGAAGGGGACACGACTACTATCGAGGCTAATGCTTAGTAGTATAAATTAGGCTTAGCTTCATCATCTTGTTTGATGTTGTTGGATAGTAATGGTTGCTATGATGTGTGATTGGACAATTGTCATTTTGGGGGCAGGGCCGGTAAAAGGCTAACAACATGAACTGAGAAAGTGCAGCTCAATCCAGAATCCAGGACGGTAATTGGTAACCATTTCATTCCCATCTCATGAAGGGAGGAAGTGACCGGAACATAAAAATTTTACAAGAGAAATTATCTTCTCTCTCTTAGATTGTCAAAGTTTCATCTGAATTTACCACAAAATGTCTAGAACACTGAGACCAGAACACCAGACTCAGCTGGTACTAGCTGTCAGCATGGTGGTAGAGCACTGATGGTTTGGGCTTGGTCTGTTGCTATTGAGTTCACAATGAAGTCATCATTAGCCCAAAGCCTTCTAGAGTCTAATGCAGTGGTTCTCAATTAGTGGGGCGAAGAGCAGGGGGGGCGCGGCAGACGCACCCGACCACCCCACCCCCACCCCGCTCGGAGCTTCCCCGACAAAAGGGTATTCCAACCTCCACTGTCAGTCCAGTAAATGAGGATCACAGACTGGTTTGTGAACACAGAAGTCCAAACATGAATTGTATTTAATGGAAAGGCAGTGCATGTGTTAGATCAGGGTTTCTCAACCCTGGTCCTCAGCGCCCCCATGCCCTGCATGTTTTCCATGTCTCTGCTTCAGCACATGGCTGCAGAAGCCTGTTAATCACTCACTCATTTGTGTCAGGTGTGTGGCAGCAGGGAAAACACTGGTGTTTGAAAGGGCAACATGGAAAACATGCAGGGCAGGGGGGCGCTGAGGACCAGGGTTGAGAAACCCTGTTAGATGGACTAGAAATTTAGATTTTTCTTACTTTCTGTTTCATTTTATATTTGTTGTTTGGTAGAGTGACGTATAAACGGCCTGAATTAAACACGGTTCTGTTAAAAAGCCTAATCTTTGTTTCCCTGCGGTGCCCACCATAGTGGTGTTTTATTTAAATAAAAAGTTTTTTTTAACATAATTTCCTTTGTTTCTTATATGAGAAATGGAAAGAATCGCTGCTTCATTTGGACGCACTGAGGAGGGTGCACGGAGCCAGAGGCCGCATTTTCCCTTCACTTTAATTTTAAAAATAATAATAAACATTCAATAAAATCGTTAAATATCCCTTCATTTTAATTAATATTTAGTCCAAACAAGCTGCTCAGAGTGCCCCAGTAACATATAAACAATGCAATTAAACAATTTCACCTCAACATTTCACCTGCTGCGGCCCAAAAGCACATTCTTTCTGGTCCACGTAAACCTGAACCGGTCACCTGCTTGTGCAGAATCAAACATCTCTATGGAGCTTGCTGAAGAGGCTAATGAGGTTCTGGACTTTTGCCTCAGACAGACTCATGGCTGTTCTGATGATTCAGAGCTCTCTAGCTCTCTCTTTCTCTCTCTCTCGCTCTCTCTTTCTTTCTCTTTCTCTCTCTCTCTCTATCTCTCTCTCTCACTAAAGTGCTAAACTACGTTACGAACAGATATTAACGTGTATGAGACCACTGACAAACTCTCATTAGTTTATTATTGTCAAGTATTAATGTTATATTAACTGACCGATACTATTTTAATTGTCTGCTACATGATAGTAATCTGTACAATATTGTGATGTTAGCACACGAGTTTAAGCTAACATCGTTACAGTTTTTCTCGATTGCTAAGACACATTTCTTGAAAGCTGCTCTCCCTTTCTCTAACTTGTGAACACAAAACCCAATTTTCAAGCTAAATCCCCAAAACTTCAGACTCTTCTTGCAAAACCAAACTTTCACCTCAAAACAGTTCAATCTGCGCTCAAAACTGAACTATGTTGTCAAATCGTGACCCGAGTCAATCAAAATTACAATCACTACTGAACAGTCACTAAACACTAGGTAGAAAAATAGAAAACACAATGCTCAGGACATGAAGATGGAGAAATAAATGTTTATTGTTCACTGTAGGTGAAATGCATGTTGCAAAACAAAAATAACTGCGTTTAGCACTACAAACAGATATCTTGTGTACAGTAAGCCCATATACTAAAAATAAAGTACAAAAATATACAAATACTACTGTAAGTGCAAAGTGCAAAGATTCCAGTACGTACAGGTTGGCATATTATCCAGACACATTCAGTGTTGATTACGTAGTGATATACTGTAGTGGCCTAAATCACTTTTTCTGTATCACTTACAAAACTAGATCTATTTCTACAGAGGGGTTTTCAACTGGATGCAGTGGAAAGACTGCATGAATACATCTATAAGGATGAAGCACTGTGTATGTTCCCTCACATCATTAGCCACAAGTGTGATCCATTTTTAGTTGTTGTGTTCAAGTGGTGACACCAGTGCTTTACTTGTGATTGACGTTTGTCACCTGTGCTCACCATTATGCAGCACAGGTGCATCACAATGTAAATGTGTTGACAAGTTGTGTCTAAACAGGTGAAACGTGCTTATGGTTTTGCCAAAAGAGTGATTGATTCAATCAGTGGGTTCAAGCAACTGAGCATTTGGTTCAGACAACAGAATTTAATGTTTTAGCAATTGAGAAAAACTGTAACCTGCTGCTCCCCGCTGCTTCTCCTCACATCACAGCTCAATCTCTCTGCTTTGGCCGATCCTTTCTCCCTCTGGCTTGTCTCTGCTCTCTGAGGCGTGCACCAGACTCATAATTTTATGGTTTTTGTCCACCATAAGTATAATTATAAATGTTTAAAGTTTCCTCTGTGTCAGAGCCGCATTAGAATCCATATTTGTCTCTGGATTAAGCTAACAGGACTCCCTTCACTTATGTCACGTTGATCTGGCAGAAAAAAAAAACATTTTTCTCACAAAAATGACTCTAAAAGCCTAAATAATTTATGTATGTGTACATTTTTTGTTTAAAACGAGTTTCTATTCTGTCTATTATGTTTCTTTAAACACTGGTTCATGGGAGTCTCTAACTTGCAATTTGCTCTTTAAGGTTCACATTCATGCAACCAATGGTTCATAAAAAATTGGTAGTTTTTTTCATACTTACTGTTGCTGGCTTTTGTTCTGAGTAATATCACTTGATCAAGCCTTTCATACATTCCACGCTACGAAATAGGTAAAAGTATGTATGATTTGTGCTGATATCATATCGGATTGATATCGGTATTGGTTAATACTGAAGGCTGCAATATTGGTATTGTATCTGAATTGAAAAAGTTGTATCTGGTTGAAGGTATTTTGAACCATTCTTCTTTACAAAACATCTCTAGTTCATTCAGGTTTGATGGATTCTGAGCATGGACAGCTCTCTTTAACTCACAACACAGATGTCCAATAATATTCAGGTCTGGGGACTGAGGTGGCCTTTCCAGAACGTTGGACTTGTTCCTCTGCATGAATGCCTTAGTAGATGTTGAGCACTGTTTAGGGTCGTCCTAACCCTAACGCCTGCTGCACACTGAAAGCATCAGCGCCGCGGAACGGTTTACTTGCGACAATCGCGGCACTCCTGTGCACACCGGGAGAGTCAGCAGCGAAGCGGCTTCACCGCAGCGCTCCTCGACTTCAAAAGAAGGAAATCACGTTTGATATCACTGTTTGATGTCATATATAATGTTTTTACTCACCACTGCCAGGATTAAAGCCATGACAAACACACCGCTGCACTTCTCGAACGATGCGGTAGTAAATAAGCCGTGAGGTCACACGTATAGACGTAATCTACATAGATATGAAACTGCATCGCTGTAACAGACTTTTATTTTGAAAATTACCGGGCATTTTACACTGAAACCGAGTGTGATTTCCTGTCTAGCCCCATGTTAACTGCGGATATTGACGCATCCCAGAAGCGGCACGCGGCAAGAATAGAACCCGATCCTATCTTTAGTGGCGCGGCGTTCCGCTTCTGGGACGCGTCTGGAAATTGCTGTGTCGCGGCTGGTTTGTGACACCCCCATAGACTATAATGAATTCTATTTGAAGCGGCGACGTTCCGCTGCCGTTCCGCGCCGCTGATGCTTTCAGTGTGCAGTAGCCTTAACCCAGTGCAGCTTCAGCTTTGTCACTGATTCCTGGACATTGGTCTCCAGAATCTGCTGATATTGAGTGGAATCCATGCGTCCCTCAACTTTAACAAGCTTCCCAGTCCCAGGCACTGGCCACACAGCCCCACAGCATGATGGAACCGCCACCATGTTTTACTGTAAGTAGCAGGTGTTTTTTGGAATGCTGTGTTCTTTCTCCTCTATGCATAATGCTCCTTGTTATGCCCAAATAACTCAGTTTTAGTTTCATCAGTCCACAGCACAAGAGAGAATGTGCGCCGCCCGTACAGCTCCGTCAGCCCAGGCAAGAGGAGAGAGAGAAAAAAGACGAGTTATCCGACACCGTGCACGTTCCCTCAATGACTGACAACATGCAGCATCTGACCAGCGTCAGATGTGCCGACAGACAGGTGGATCCATGCAGGTGGAGAGGCACAATAGACCAGTAGCACAAGAAAGTAAAATTCATAACCAGAGGAGTGTGTTGTTGGAACAAAAAAGAAAAACTTTGTGGGCATAAACATCCCAGCTTCTGTTCATGAGACAGAAGATAGGATAATTGTGTCTGGATGTGGAGAATAAATTATACAGCAGTCCTGGTTATCATTTATGAGAAGTCTTGGTAAATGCAGAAACATGCAGAGCTTTTATCATTTGATTCATAACCTATGTTTTTGTAATTGATGTTTTCTGTTTGTTTTTGTAGCATCAAATCGATGGAGCTGAAAGAACTCTTTAGACGAGAAACAAGCTGTCACATCCAAGCCCTGACTCCATCTCCCATCATGCCCCGCACATCCACGTCATCCATAAAAGCCGGAAGTACACGCCACTCAGTCATCGTTTCTACATGTCAGAGTTTCGAGCTATCCAGCTCTACTTCGAGCTTCACTGCTCTCTCCTTATTCGAGCCAACCAGCTCTTCATCGGCTCCTCACTCGAGCCTTCCAGCTCTCCTCCGGAGCGTCTCCTGTTCCTACCGAAGCGTCCCGACTCACCAGGCTTCCCGCCTACCAACAAGTAAGTTCTACCACCTCTACTAGCTGGTCCACCACCACTGCTAGCTGGTCTACCACCTCTGCTAGCTGGTCCACCACCACTGCTAGCTGGGTCGCCACCATTGCTAGCTAGTCTACCATCACTGCTAGCTGGTCTACCACCTCTACTAGCTAGTCCACCACCACTGTTAGCTGGGCCACCACCTCTGCTAGCTGGTCTACCACCTTTACTAGCTGGGCCACCATCATTGCTAGCCGGGCGTCCACCTCTGCTAGCTGGGCCCCCACCATTGATGAATTGGCTTTCACCTCTGCTGCATGGACCATTACCCTTGGTGCCTAGGCCTCCACCTCAGCTGCCTGGGCCTCCAGCTCCACTGCCTGGGCCTCTGCCTCTGCTGGCTGGACCTCCACCTCGACTGGCTGAATCTCCTCCAGTATTTTCTGGGCCTTTGCCTCGGCTGGCTGGACCTCCATCTCCTGGGCTGCCTGAGCTGGCCCCCGGGCTGCATCCACAGCTACTTGGGCCTCATCCGCAGCAACTTGGGCTAGTTCCTGGATCACATCTACTTCTACAGCAACACCTACAGCAGCACCTGCAGCTACAGCCACAACCTCCCCGGAATCATCACCATGATGGAGTTAGCTGTGTATATAGTACCGCAAGACAAATTCCATCTCGCTGGCTGCCATACCGCCGCCACTCCCAGAAACCAGGTAATCGGACCGTTGATTATACTGTGCTTGCTAGTCTTCCCAAACAGAACCTTAGAAGGCCGGGTGTCTCGCTGGGTCTTCTTAACGTCCGCTCACTTTCTAGCAAGGGTCCTCTTATCTGTGACCTTTTAATGATCACAAGTTAGAATTTTTATGTTTGATTGAGACATGGCAGCGACCGGCTGACTTTGCTGAGCTCAACTGTTCTACTCCGCCTGGATTTGTGTACATTTGCCGTGCTCGTGCTTCTGGACGTGGAGGTGGTCTTGCCATCCTCTACAAGGACAAATACAAGGTCTCTTCTATCCCGGACTCTTCCTATCTGACATTTTAATCTATAGCTCTGAAAATACATGGCTCTGTGCTGACCATTCTGGCAGCTATTTACCGCCCACCTAAGGCTAATCCTGAATTTCTTAATGAACTTTCAGAATATGTTGCCTTTTTATGTTCCCTTTCTAAAAATGTGGTTTTACTTGGTGATTTTAATATTCATGTTGATGATGCTGCCAACTCTCTCACAAAGGACTTCATATCCTGTATGGACAGTCATGGTCTTCAGCAATATGTTGAATCCTCTACTCATTTGAAGGGGCACATTTTGGATTTGGTTTGTTGTACTGGCGTTACACCATTTAATGTTATGGTATCTGATTTTCCTGTTTCAGATCATAAACTTGTTTTATTCAAAGCTAATCTACCACTTTTCAGAGACACTTCCCCCCGTTCCATCACATTCAGAAGTATTAAGAACATTGATCCTTCAGTTCTCTCCTCTGCTATTTCCAACCTCCCTAGCAAGGATCACCTACTCACTGTTGATGAACTGTTGTCTCACTATAATGATGGCCTTCAGAGCATTTTGGACCAGCTGGCACCACTGAAAACTCGGACTGTTACTTTTTCTAATCCTGCTCCTTGGTATACATCTAAATTACGACAACTCAAACGTGAGGGATGTCGTCTGGAGAGGCTTTCAAGGAAAACTGGACAAAACATTCATAAGGAATTATACCGTAATCATTTATTAAAGTACAAAGACACAATTTCCAGGGCTAAATCGGTTTACTAAGCCTCACTTATTCACTCAGCAAAAGGAAACTCCAAAGTACTATTCTCTACCGTAAATAATATCATCAAGCCCCCTGATACTTTTTCACCTCAAATGTACTCTACCACTCTCTGTAATCAATTTATGGATTTCTTTTCTTCTAAAGTTGAAAATATTCATCTTACATTGTCTGCCTGTAATGCATCTAGCTGTTTACACTGCTCTGCATTTTCCCCTACTTTTTCTTCCAATCTTTCTAGTTTCAGTCTGCCCTCCATTAGTGAGATAACATCTATTATTTGGAAATCAAAGTGCTCCACCTGTAATGTGGACCCTCTACCTACAAACTTGGTCAAACTTTGCTTGCCCTCTCTGCTACCTCTCATCAATGATATCATACACTCCTCTCTTATCACAGGATCTGTCCCATCATTATTCAAAACAGCGATAATTACTCCAATTCTCAAGAAACCAGGTTTGGCTACAACTGATCTAAATAACTTCAGACCAATTTCCAACCTTCCATTCCTGTCAAAAGTATTAGAAAAAGTGGTAGCCTCTCAACTTCACGATCATCTCAGTGACAATCATCTATATGAACTCTTTCAATCTGGCTTTCGCCCCAACCACAGCACAGAAACTGCCATGGTTAAAATTACAAAGATCTCCTAATGGCGTCAGACTCCGGCTTACTCAGTATACTCATTCTCCTCGACCCAACAGCAGCTTTTGATACAATTTCTCATCCAATTCTTTTAAAATGTCTAGCTTCTATTGCTGTCTGCAACACTGCATTATCTTGGTTCTCTTCGTACCTGTCTGATCGTTCTCATTCCATTCAACTCAAGTCTTTTCAATCCCATCCCTCCTTGGTTACAAGTGGTGTGCCCCAAGGCTGTGTCCTGGGTCCCCTTCTTTTCATTATCTACATCCTGCCCCTGGGCAATATCTTCAGAAAATATAATTTAAATTTCCATTGTTATGCAGATGACACCCAACTGTATCTCTCCTCTAAACCAACAGCATCTTCTCCTTCCTCCTCCTTGCTAAACTGTCTACATGACACAAAAATGTGGTTTTCTCACAACCTCCTCCAACTCAATGGAAATCAGACGGAATTCCTCCTCATCGGTTCAAAACCCACAATCTGTAAATCCCCCAAATTTTCTCTTTCAGTTGATAACTGCACTGTTCTCCCCTCGTCACAGGTTAAGAGTTTGGGTGTCATTCTGGATAGCAACCTCTCCTTCACTGCTCATATAAATAGCATCACCCGTTTGGCCTTTTTTCATTTACGTAATATTAATCGTCTCCGTCCCTCCCTTACAAACACTGACACTGCGATTCTAGTTAATGCTCTGGTCACTTCCCGCCTCGACTACTGTAATGCACTACTCTCCGGCTTGCCACAAAAACTACTCAACAAATTACAATTGGTACAGAATTCAGCAGCCCGTATCATCTCTAGCACACAGTCGTCACACCATATCACACCGGTTCTCAAGCAGCTGCATTGGCTTCCAATCCACTTTCGTATTGAGTTTAAAATTCTTCTGTTAACATTCAAAGCCCTCAATAACTTGGCCCCCCCATATTTAACTAATCTCCTCCACATTTATACACCGTCTCGCACTCTTCGTTCCTCTTCTGACAGCCTCCTCATCATTCCACACACCCATCTATCCACCATGGGATTCAGGTCATTCAGTTCATCTGCACCGCGGCTCTGGAATAAACATCCACTGGGTATTCGTACGGCTTCATCTATCCAAACATTCAAATCGCTTCTAAAAACTCACTTATTCAGCCGTGCATACGCCCCTTGATCCTTTTTTTTTTTGGCGTTGTCTTATTGGCCCTTATTTTTTATTTTTATTTTATTTTTTATTTATTTATTGTTTTTTAAACCTGCTCTTAATTTGCTTTTATGCATTGTTCTGTTGTTGATGTTAAGTGTTCTTATCTTTAATTGATTTGTTTATATTGATCTTAAACTTTGGTACTTGTGTTCATGTTTTATGTTCAGCGACCTTGAGAGTCTTGAAAGGCACTTATAAATAAAATTTATTATTATTATTATCTCTTACTTTCCGGAACAACGCCGCGCTCCCGCTGTCACTCGGGTTTGGTGCTGTTGTTCCTAGATCAAACTGCGTGCTAGTAGCTTCCAATGCTCGATTTCCCCGCGTCTGGGTTTCTAACCAGGCTACACTCTCACGCCTCTCACATGAGAGATATTGACAGGATGACTGAGTCTTTCGACCCAGCAGAGTTTGGGCGCATGCGCGCTGAAGTCACCCATCTCCACGGCCTAGTCGATCGGCTAGTCACCAAGGTGGACACCATGTCCACCGTTATGATGCTGCTGTCTGCCTCCGTGACCGCTCTTCAGAGAAACAGGATAATTCCGGAGGATTACAGTTTGGTCTTCCTGAAAGGTGGAACGGCGTGGACGGTAGCCCTGACAGTCTACTGGCGACACTAGACATGATGTTTGAATGCCAGCCAAACAAATACGCCACCACTCAGGCCCGAGTGGCCCTGTTGGTCTCCCTGCTGTCCGGGAGGGCTCTGGAATGGGCTGCAGCTCTATACAACAACAAGGCCCCATCCTGCCAGAACTATGCCACCTTCGTTTAAGAACTGCGAAAGACTTTCGTTCCTCCAAGCAGTGACATCGGGGTCGAGGCCCGGCTGCTCAAACTCCGTCAGGGATGGGTGTGCAGCTATGTATCAGAGTTCAGGACCATCGCGGCCAAGGTTCCCTGAGGAGACGCTGCCTTCAAGTCTGTGTTCACAGAGGGACTGGCCAGCTACATCAGGGATGAGATGGTGGGACGCGAACTGCCCCCCACTCTGGACGAAATGGCGGACCTAGCCGTCCAGATCAATCAATGGGTCCTGGCCCTACCACAAACCCAGGGAGTCACGACACCTCCTCAACCCACCGGTCCAACCTCTCCACCTGCCCCAGCACCAAGAGAGGAGCCCATGCAGCTGGGCTCGCTAACCCCTGCCGAGAAGGCACGACGCCGCAAGGAGGGCCTGTGTGCCTACTGCAGCTCTCCCTCCCATGGCCTGCCTCAGTGTCCATTGAGATCGTTAAAAGACCAGGCCAGGTGATCATAGGGGGCGTTTTACCTGGCCCATCCCACATCACCACTCGATCTACCACCCGGTTCCTCCTACCCGTCACCCTACACCTCTCGTCCGGATCCACCGAACTCAGGGCCCTGCTGGATTCAGGGGCTTCGGACAACTTTATGGATCGAGATCTAGCCAACCGGCTCCTCATTCCCCCGACTAAACTATACTGGGTGATCCCCGTCACATTCGTCGATGGACGACCCCTGGATCCATTTCCAATCTGCCATTGCATGCCCCCCCCTTCGTATGAGTGTGGATGAACATCAGGAAACCATCCGTTTCCTCCTCGTCGCTGCCCCTGCCACTCCGCTCATTCTGGGCCTGCCATGGCTGTCTCTCCACGACCCCAACGTCTCCTGGTCCACAGGCCGACTGCTCGGATGGGGACCGAGATGCACCCTTCCCCAGGCTACTCCTCCACACTATCTTGGACGCAATTCCTTCGCCCTATCGGGATCTGGCTGCCATGTTTGACAAAGGATGGGCTGGTGCCCTACCGCCTCGAAGGCTGTACGACATGGAAATACGGCTCCAACCTGGCGCGGTCCCTCCTAGAGGCCACTTGTTCTCCCTATTACCAGCAGAGACCAGGGCGATGGATGATTACATCATGGAGAGCTGTCGTCAAGGCCTGATCCACCCCTCTATGTCACCTGGTGCCGCCAGCTTTTTCTTTGTCAAAAAAGAAGGACGGTGGCCTGCGTCCCTGCATTGACTACCGGGGTCTGTACCAGGTTACTGTCAAAGACCGACACCCTCTTCCCCTCATGTACACTGCTCTCAACTCCCTCACCCGAGCCACAGTCTTCACCAAACTGGACCTCCGCAATGCTTACCACCTGGTTCGCATTAAGGAGGGGGAGGAGTGGAAAACTGCTTTTATCACACCCACCGGACACTGGGAGTATCTAGTTCTGCCCTTTGGCCTTTGCAACAGCCCCGCCGTATTCCAACGGCTCATCAATGACGTCCTGCGGGACATGTGGGGTCGCTGGGTCTTTGCCTACCTCAACAACATCCTCATCTACTCCCCCACTATGGAGGAACACCTACACCACATCCGAGCAGTTCTCACCCGACTCCTAGAAAACAACCTGTTCTGTAAACTGGAGAAGTGCACATTCCACCAGGACTCCATCTCCTTCCTGGGGTTTGTCATTACCACCAACGGCCTCTCCATGGACCCCCAGAAAGTCGAGGCAGTTTCTCAATGGCCCCTTCCATCCAACCTCAAGCAGCTACAGAGCTTCCTAGGATTCGCAAACTTCTACCGCCGTTTCATCAGCCACTACAGCACCATCGCAGCCCCTATTACCATCCTCACTAAGGCCACCCATCACTCCCGACCTTTCCAGCTAACGCCCGACGCCACCAAGGCGTTTCACCGCCTTGTCCGCCTCTTCACCTCGGCACCCATCCTTCTCCGTCCCGACACCGACAAGACATTTGTGGTGGAGGTAGACGCCTCCGATGTGGGCACTGGGGCAGTCCTCTCCCAACACGGCCAAGATGGGAAACTCCACTCCTGCTGCTTCTTTTCCCGCACACGCTTGTGCAATGTTGCCCACATCAGTGACAGCCTCCACACCCTCAATCAGGACACCAATGTCCTCTGGGTCATCTTCAGGTTCAGCACCCTCCTTCTGGATGACATACACCCCCATCACAGTTTGCTCCATGCAGCTGTTTGCCTCCATGTCCGTATCCTACGTGAAAAAAAATGTCAACAAAGTAAAAGATAACGAGATTGTTTAAACAAATTGTGTTTGAACCGCTGCTTCTATGCTGTTCATAAAATCTAAGTATAAGTAATTAATAGGAAATTACACACCACTAAAATAGTTTTAATTACTTTAGTGTAGGGATGCACAATATATCGTCATAATATCGGTATCGGCCGATGTTAGTCATTTTTTAAAATATCTGTATCGGTCCGATATGTGAAACTGGGCCGATATTAACAACCGTTATTTTTTCACTCTTGTTTCCGTTTGTGTATCTGTGTCAGAGGGTGAGGGGGGCAATGATGTGTAATTGTTTAGTCATGTGACACTGATGGTAATCATCTCAGAAGTGCAAATGTGTGTGGTGTGTGTGTACAAACATTTATACACACACACACACACACACACACACAAACACGCATGCACGCACACACACTCACTCCAAAGTAACTTGCGCTATTTGCAGGCAGAAGGGTGACTCTGCTATGTTCTGCTTCTTGTATTCCTATAGCTGCTGTAGCTACCTCTCCTGCAACCTTGAGTATTCAGTTCGACATTAGTGGTTATGTTTATAAAAGAAGAAAAGCTATATGGGGTAGGTTTTTTTTAGCTGCTGTTCCTATTTCTTATTTTGCATATTTAACTAATTTTGAATTAGCAGTTAAATAAATGGACACTGCCCTACATTACTGTGTCTTTCTTTCAGTTTATATATTTGTGTGTGTGTGTGTGTGTGTGTGTGTTCGCGTGTGTGTGCGTGTGTGTGCCCCCCTCGAAAAATGTAATGCCCCCCCTGTCAATTGATTCTGCAGCCGGGTCTGTGTCCCACAGACCCTTGAATCCCTCTGTCAGCGCTGCTCTTCAGCGCTCCTCCTCAGAAATGTCCTGACACGACACTCACCTCCGCTGAGCAGTGACGTAGGAGGTGGATTTAATGCGACATGACCGTTCAGACTGCAAAAAACTCGGATAGGAGGCGGATTTAATGCGACATGACCGTTCAGACTGCAGTCGCTTTCAAAAAATGTGCATATGTGTCGCAATCAGTACAACATATTGATAACGACCTGGATCGGATTTGGAAAAATCGGATCTGTGCTGTTCAGACTGTCACAAAAAAATCAGATAAGGGTCACAGGCAGGTCAACATGTGGATTTGATGCGCTTTTGCCTGCAGTGTGAACATAGCCTTAGAGAACACTGGCAGAACTCATATGTTCAATGGGGCAGATGATCATAATGTTCCATCCACATCCAGACCTTTGATAGACAGAGATCTTTTTAGAGTAGCTGGACGTGCCATAGGACATTCCTTCCTTCATGGAGGTCCTTGCTTTACTGGACTGAGCCCATCAATGTTGCAGCTAATTGCTTCAAGTAAGGATGAGTCTGCTGTATCTGAGCTTGAGGACTGTCCTGATACAGATGTTGTTGATGTGGTGACTTTAGTAAGTGTTCTATTTTGTCATTGTGAAATGTACTTGAATTTATTATTGTAGGGCTATCAAGGACATGTTTTCTTTGTATCAAACTAGGGTTGCACGATATTAGGAAAATCTGCGATATGCGATAACAGTGCTTAGTATTGCGATATCGATATCACTTGCGATAAATGAACAAATACTTAAATCTGCAGTTTTTGTATACTTTAGACATACCACTCCATCCTCTATCATTAGTATTAATACAGTAACAAAATTAAATCATGCAAGTTTACATTACAAAATTAGCATGATCTGTTTCAATATCTTTGTAAACAATAATCATTAAAATATGTTGGAGCAATTTAAAACATTAGGACAATGCTGTAGGACATTTACAAAGCTAAACGAATGTTTACTCTCGTAGCACTTACCGACTACTTCCATAATTTCCTTGTACTGCTTTGATGGTTTCTCATAAGCCTCTTTTATAGGACACACCATGCCGGCAAATCAGCGTAATATTACCGCAACGTGTTTCTTATGAACGCACCATGGCGGCATCACGTTGTGGGAATTTTGCGGCATTCGTGCCGCCACGCTTGGTAGTAATATTGCGGTAATATTGCGGTAATATTGCGCCTTAGCCGGTCTTATAAACGCACATTAAGCCTTGGCGCAAAAGAGGGAGGTGTAATGACCATGCGATGAATTAATGCCGAGCTCCGGCCGGGAACTATGTTGAAAATGAATGTAAACACGGCCATAAGTTTAGTTTTTGTAAACAAAATCAGCTGAGATGATAAACTGGAGCGATGCGGAGCTCCAGGAGCTTCTCTCCGTTAGATCTGCAGCTCAGATCATCTGACAGCTCACAGGGACGGTGGAGCACACACCTGTAGCTGACTGGGGAAAAAAACTTAAGGAGCACGGCTTCGATCGCAATAAAAAACAAGTTATGTCCAAAATAAACGGAAGTCCACAACAGCGTAGAGACCGCCCCCATACATCCTTTTTGCCGCCATTGCGTAATCTTTTATAAAACTGACATGATTGCACAACATTACCTTAGGCTCCCAGATGCCGCATCAGCGTTGCGGCAAATTGGCGGCATTGTTTTATAAAAGAGGCTATAAGGAGTTCCACCCATGGGCATCTGCTGGGCTGTTGTGCTCTTACTTGTCTTAATGTCATAGACTTTGGGTTTGCTAACGCTAGCTTTCTAGAGCGCAGTATATAGATCTTTATGGTTGCGTTGGAGGTGACAACAGATATTTGTCATGTTTCCCCTCATGGTTGCCACGGGTGTTTGGCATGTCTTGCAAAGTACTTGTGTGAACACAAGTACTTTGAAATAATAGTCATGCTGTTTGAATTGTGAGTTCTTTCTCGCTAACATTTTCCGCACACGTCTTACCCTCAGTCATTGCGACGCTCTCTAAGCTAACTCAGGTGTTTGCTAGCCATCCAAATGAAGTGTCGTCCACCTAGGCACCAAGGCATCTAACCTATAAGAACCAAACCGATTGGCCAAATGGGTGAAGGCTCTATTTGATTTGTCAAAAACTTCATGCTTCCATTTGATTGACAAAATGCATTTTGTGTAGCAAAAATCTGAGATGACCATTAATTGCGATATTTTTCTGTTCTTTGCGATATGCCTATTGTGCATGCTGATATTGCGATAACGATATATTTTCGATATATTGTGCAGCCCTATATCAAACATAAATACCATGTATCGTGTAACTAATGCAACACTGTTTTTATCTATTTATGTAGCTGGGCAATCAGGGGGAGCTGAGTCCAGAGGAATGATGTGCGGTGAACAACCAGGGAAGAGATTTACATGGGTAATAACTGCACAAAAAACCTCTTCTTCTAACTTATTAACTTGTTCTTTGCAAACTGTTTGATTATTTTGGTAGGTCATAGAACGTAGGCGAGCCCAAGTAAAGCAACTATGTAAAGGCTTGAAAGACAGTGGCGTTTTCAGCATGATTAAAGAGCATCCTGAATTAGCCGCAGTCCTTTTTCCAAGGTCAGCAGAGCAAGTTTTGGATTCGCAGGTAAATGTCTTCTCACCTGAACCTACTGAACCTTAAAGGAATTTGAAGTTATTTAAAAAACTGAAAATTGCACAATAGTGTCCCCTATACATTTTTGAAAACCCATCTGCAGAAATGTAATTGTACAGGACTAGGGTTTTAAAGAGCAAGTCATCCCCTTACCAGAGTCTTACTACACCCACACTTCCTGTTTGAAAAATGTACCATAAGGACGCTGTGGCAGTGACTGACAGGACCCACCCTCTCACCCCTGCACTGCAAAAACGGGTTGACTACATATAAGAAATATATACTACATTTTAAGTAAAAAAAACTAAAAACAAGTGAAATTATCTGTCCATGCAGCGAGGTAATTTTACTTGGTGAGAAATCTTGAAATAAGATTTTATAATCTAGAAATAAATTATCTCATTTGAGAATTCAAAAAGGTTAAAATAAAGATAAATTTGCTTAATTTTAGATAAAATTACTTAAAATAAAAAATAAGAAGATCAAAAAGTAAGTTAAATGTTCTACATTTAAAAAAAAATTATGTTTTAATTCTTAATAGTAGAAAATGGATGCATTAAAACAACAATATTATTTCTAAAACAAGTTAAAATAAGGATTAAATAGCTTAATTTTAGATAAAAATACTCAGAATAAAAAATAATAAGATCAAAAAGTAAGTTAAATGTACTACATTCACAAAAAATTTTACATTTGAATTCTTAATAGTAGAAAATGAATGCATTGAAACAATAATGTTTTTTCTAAAACAAGTTAAATCTATTCAGTAATAGTGAAGTATGATTACGTTGTTTCTTGGTTTAAGTTGGCTCATCTTGAAATAGACCATAATCCATAGCCTAAAACCTTTTAAACAACTTTGTATTTACTTCTACTGAAATCACAACCACAACAAATGTGTTACTGTCAACATTTATTAATCTCTGAACAAAGATCTTTTGCCAACAATATACCGGTAGGGCTACAGCAAAATCCCTACAAAACTAAAGTTAGCCATTAAAGGCCACAAATTATAACATAATCTGTTTGCTTTAACTTATGTGACAATCAGAGTTAACAGTTTTCTGTTAGTTTCACATCTTTATTTGTGACAATCACAGTCACATGCTGCTGTAAATAATGGTAAAATTTCTAAATTAAACCACAACATACTCCAAGGAATGTTTCATAATGTAAAAAATAAACTGTCCTCTGTAAGGATGTATAAGTGGAAAGCGCTCAGCCAAAAACAAGAACAAAACCTAAACAACTGCAACTGACCTAATGATATCCTGCATGGTATTTGCCTATTTTTCAAAAAATGACTTCCACTCAGCCATTGCTTTCTTGTATGCACTAGTGGCATCTTGATCATGGATGGCATCACCGATTACCTCGGTTTGTATGACAGAGAGGAGTGTTGCAACACATTTCAGGTATGTCAAGTGCAAAGTGTAGTAATATGCCATCAGCACCAACACTCCTTCACAAAAGTCCTCCAAGGGGAGAGTGCTCACTGGTGTGTTTCCCACCGCCACAATGATTGTTGTTCCATCAAAAAGCAGCACAGGGGAGGACAGGGGGCGTTTCTCCAGGTACAGTGTAGCATCTTCACCCGACTAGACAGAACACACCAAAAAAGAGACAAAATGTTCACATTTTGCAATAGTGTTACAGTACATCCAACCAACTCAAGAGACATTCAACATATTTTCATGCAACAGAATAACACAAGAAAGCACTGATAAGAGTTTACAACACTCCCGTTGATTTACTGTTGAAACAGAAGAAATTAAAATGACATATTTTATTTTTATAAATGTGAACCGTTATTGTGAGCATGAAATGTCTATAGTTTTGGAAACTTTTTCATTGTGTCCATTTGTGATTTTTCATTTATTTTCAACTGTATTTTTAACTCAGGCACAGAATAAATTTTTTTTTTTTTTATCTTTCCAATACACATTTTTCAGCTTCTACCTATGCAATGTTTCTGCACTGCCTCTCTCCTCTGGAGCAGTTTTTGAATGCCAACTAAGGAATCTTAAACATTGATTTATTATCCATGGAGCTGAACTTTGAAGCCACTCTTTTTGAGTATGAAATTACAAAATAATAATAGATTAAAAGTTACATTGGCTTGTATTGTCAAGAGCTTTTCTTACCTTTAGGATATGAATCAGAGCCTCACTGGCATTTCCAAGCTTCTTTGGTGGTGTAGTTGGTGATGGAAAAAGCGTTGGCAGTGCATTGAAGAGAGCAATGGTAAAATCCACTGTGGACCAAAAATGTCTCTTAATGAAGTTGTCTGCACATTTCAGATTTATGGATTTAATGTATGTAATTGTAACTTACATCCACGTACATCCAAAGGAAGAGGTGGTTTCAGGGCTTTCTTCCAAACACCATAGTACTGCACCTTAGAACAAAACTCCGCCCATCTACCCTTCATTTGATCGATGTATTTGCAGTTGGAGCCACCAACAATGCGACGCAGTTCATCCATTGCCTATGGCAGAGTTGAGCCAAGTTAGTCAATGAATCACTAGCCTATACAGATAAGAGCAAGAACATTAAGTCAATGTAGTTAAACTTACATTTCGAATGTCTTTGAAGCATGGGTATGCCTCAAATAATTTAGTGGGTTTGTCTTCTTCTCTTGTAACATCAGAATCGATGAAAGCTCTTCTGGCCTCAAACTCCAGGTCCAAGATTTGGTTGGGTTTTGCATTGGGTTTCTTGTACATGTTGCTCAAGGTTTTGTAATGTCTTGCTTGCATCTTCCTGCTGTCATGGTCTTCTAGGGAAAGCAGAGAATCATTTTAAGACATTGTGTAAAACAAAACTTAACTAAATCAAAAATGTTGCGAATTAGTAATTTCTATTAAGGTTGTAGATTTTTTGTTACTGTTTTTAGTTTAATATACAAATTAATGTTTAGGTTAAATAATTGTAGGTAAAGAACTGAATGTTCTGATAATTTTTCCCCTTTGTGTGTCCTTTTCTAAAGACATTATCCCGTATTTTTGTTGTTACTTTGAACAGAATCATCTATAAAAAGAAAAAGTTAAGGTGCCTACTAATAAATTCATTGTACAATAGGGGTGGGTGCATTTCATCGATGTGGCGATGCATCGCAAAGCTTCATGTGAGGATTCAGAATCGATTGATGAACGTCGATGCTTAAAAAAATAAATAACGTGAAGCTTTGTTGCAAAGCCGGTACTAAAACAAAATACATTTGTTAAGGCTCCGGTTACGTGTAAGTTATTTGTTTTTGTGAAAGGAAGATGCTTTTTACTGGCGCACAATGTGGTAATCTGGGTGCTGTGGAGGAAAATAGAGGAACCAGCAGAAACGGTCCAAATTTGGGATCAAACGTGCAGCTACGGGCAGATTGGCTAATGCTAACTAAGCTAGCGGATAGCAGACTCGCGCCGTGGGTTCCAAAAGAACACGATGATCTTGGAACTAAGAATGACTAAACTCTACAAGCAGAAGAAAAGTCCCACCATCCTGTTTATTCGTAGCTGTCTGCAGCGCTATGGAGCAGAGCCACAGCAGCTACCGGGGGACTCACGACGTTGTTGTTTCTACGAGATTGCGCAACACACCACTCCAGGCCTATGGCAAACCGTTGTAGTATGTAATTCACAAACACTTCTATCTGTGAACGTAATTTAAACTGGATTATTGCCAACCCGTACATTATAGACATGCCACCATTACATTGTTACCAGTAGAAATGAAATGTTATTCAATATCTCAAAAGCTGTAAGACAGTTGAGGTGATAGCATGTTTTTTTTACGTTATTAAACTGTTTTCTAATAATGTTCTGTTGTTAAATAAAGTAAAGNCCCGCGCGACGAGGCGGCGCTATCCTACACTCCCCTTAGTCAACAAACATCACGGCTGTGAACATTTCTAGGGGAAACACTGCTGTTAGCTGTTGTATCAACCTACCAGTCCTGAAGGAAGCTAGCATAGCTGCCTGTCACCGATTCACACACGGAGGAGGTAAGGCATCAGCTGTGGCGTCCGGTGTCATGTGGATCAGAGCAGCGGAGTAAACAAGAGTCTGCCGGTTAGCCATCAGCTGATCGGTGTGCGCCGCAGTGAGGATCGAGATGGAGCTAACATCAACCACTGGCTGTTTAGCGATCGGATAGCCGATGAGGTTTGGCTGGAGCCGGGGACACGCTGTGGAAATAAAGTACCGGTAACTAATGCTAACATGGCTACCGGCCAGCGGACCACCGTTGGGAGAGACACGGCAGGCTGCGGTAAGAGAGGAGACTTTAATATAAGGAGCTTTCTTGAAGAAGGACTTTGGAACTGATACGTTGGGACCGGATTGGGAGCTTTATTATGAAGAAAAGATCAGCTGAGGTGAGTCATAAAAACACTTGGAGGCTGGTGTCTAGCTGTTGCGGGCGGGGTTCTCATCATATGCGGCTGCTTAGTGTTGGAAATCAATAAGACCTGACATATTTGATGTGTCTTTTGATTTCATTGTTTGTTATTCAAACTAACAAAGTCCAGCAACAGTGTAACAGCTAGTCTCATCTCTTTAGTTGCATTGTCAGACGCCATGCTTCCACGGCGCACTGCTGCCCTCTGCTGTTTCTTTCAGGTTACAGTCATAGTGCAAACGCGTAACTCAGAGCTCACATGTCCCTAAATAGCTACCGTATTTCAAGATGGAGGATGACCATGGAGCGTCGACCACAATTTATGTATTAAAAATGTAAAATTTGAAGCTGAGAGGAATATTTAGAATTGATGTTGGTGAGAAATATTAATGAAAAGGGACAAGTTTGTGCACTGGATACACAGAATTTGGTAGTAAACAGGTAAAAATATTACACATTGTGGCTTTAAGGTTGAAGATTTTTTGTTACTGTTTTTAGTTTAATATACAAATTAATGTTTAGGTTAAATAATTGTAGGTAAAGAACTGAATGTTCTGATCATTTTTCCCCTTTGTGTGTCCTTTTCTAAAGACATTATCCCGTATTTTTGTTGTTACTTTGAACAGAATCATCTATAAAAAGAAAAAGTTAAGGTGCCTACTAATAAAATCATTGTACAATAGGGGTGGGTGCATTTCATCGATGTGGCGATGCATCGCAAAGCTTCATGTGAGGATTCAGAATCGATTAATGAACGTCGATGCTTAAAAAAATAAATAACGTGAAGCTTTGTTGCAAAGCCGGTACTAAAACAAAATACATTTGTTAAGGCTCCGGTTACGTGTAAGTTATTTGTTTTTGTGAAAGGAAGATGCTTTTTACTGGCGCACAATGTGGTAATCTGGGTGCTGTGGAGGAAAATAGAGGAACCAGCAGAAACGGTCCAAATTTGGGATCAAACGTGCAGCTACGGGCAGATTGGCTAATGCTAACTAAGCTAGCGGATAGCAGACTCGCGCCGTGGGTTCCAAAAGAACACGATGATCTTGGAACTAAGAATGACTAAACTCTACAAGCAGAAGAAAAGTCCCACCATCCTGTTTATTCGTAGCTGTCTGCAGCGCTATGGAGCAGAGCCACAGCAGCTACCGGGGGACTCACGACGTTGTTGTTTCTACGAGATTGCGCAACACACCACTCCAGGCCTATGGCAAACCGTTGTAGTATGTAATTCACAAACACTTCTATCTGTGAACGTAATTTAAACTGGATTATTGCCAACCCGTACATTATAGACATGCCACCATTACATTGTTACCAGTAGAAATGAAATGTTATTCAATATCTCAAAAGCTGTAAGACAGTTGAGGTGATAGCATGTTTTTTTTACGTTATTAAACTGTTTTCTAATAATGTTCTGTTGTTAAATAAAGTAAAGGAAGGAGAGAAAAAATGTTTCCCTAGCAGGTTTTAAATGTTTATAGCTTTCCCTGATCAAAGTTAAGTTAGTCAAAGTGCAAATATTTACACAAGTCATACAGTCATAAAATAAGATTTTGTCTTTGAAAAATAGTTAAATGTAAAAAAAAAAAGTATTTAGTTGTAGAGGAACTGAGTTAATTGATAGGTTGTTTATTTACAAATGTAGACAAAGAAGAAGACAATGAATCTCATATGAAAAAACGCATTAAAAATGTCAATAATCGAAGAATCATGGCACCAGTAATCGAATCGAACCAACAACCATTATAATCGAAGCATCGAAGCTCCCATAATCAAAATCGAATCGAATCGTAAAGTACCCTTTTTGGAACACCCCTATTGTACAAGTTATTTTTTTACTTTGTGTATATTGTTGAAATCAGTGTGAACAGTAACTTTGAGATATTGAATAAAAATAAAATAACACTGTTGTAGCATGTGACTCACATGAGGATTTACATGTGTAAAGAATCTACACTTTACTATTGTCTGGTGATTATGTGCAACACTGTTATGACACACTTGTAAGATGGTATGAGAGATATGTCACGTTAATTTTGCACATCAATTTGAGTTATTGCCATACCATTATGATTAGTGGAACAAACACTTGGAACATTAAAACCCCAATCAACACTGTTGCTCTCATCAAAATATACAGGAAGCAGATAAGCTGTTTGGTCACCGGTGAAGAAGTAATGTTTACATAACTAAGGAATCGTAACTCTGCATTAGTCTTTTGTTTCAAAATGTAACAGATGCTTTACACTGTGTGTTATTTTAGTCTGGCCATATCTTAAATGTGAAGCTTGATGCATCCCAGAACCTTGTCGCAACAAAAATTCAACCTATCCTATCTTTACAGATGCAGCGCAGCAACACGCTTCTGGGGCGTGCCTGAAACACAGCCAATGTGAGCCAGACCATAGACTATAAAGAATTAAGTTTGAAGCAGAGACGTGCTACTGCCATAATGCGCAGCAGACGCCCCCGGTGTGGATGGAGGGTTAGGGTTTATTGTTGTTAGGGGACTTACCAACATCATCATCTGCAGGTGCAGTTGCTGGACGTCTAACAGCCCTGGATGCATGGGACGAGGCTGACCTGGATGGTAGTGGTGAAGCCAGGGTTAACTTTGTTGGTACAGCGGGGTGNCTGCTTCATAGCGAAGCCAGCGTACACCGCCGGTCGAGCGGCTGGGCTTTATAGTAGGAGGAGCCTGCTGCTAACAGACTGGTGTGACAGAAAGGAGCGGACCCTCTGAGAGCAGCCGCAGCCGTGTTTACTAAAGGCGAAATAATCGCTCTCTAGTTTTTAACGTTAACAAAAATAACAAATTGAGTTTTTTCATCAAACTAACTTGGGTGATCTTATAAACAAAACTATGCAGTTTGTTTTTCAAGCATTTTCCAGGACTCAATACAGAAATCAAGCACTTTCCATAACTTGAAATATTGAAATTCAAGCATTTTCAAGGATTTCAAGCACCCGTACGAACCCTGCAACCATTATAATCGAAGCATCGAAGCTCCCATAATCAAAATCGAATCGAATCGTAAAGTACCCTTTTTGGAACACCCCTATTGTACAAGTTATTTTTTTACTTTGTGTATATTGTTGAAATCAGTGTGAACAGTAACTTTGAGATATTGAATAAAAATAAAATAACACTGTTGTAGCATGTGACTCACATGAGGATTTACATGTGTAAAGAATCTACACTTTACTATTGTCTGGTGATTATGTGCAACACTGTTATGACACACTTGTAAGATGGTATGAGAGATATGTCACGTTAATTTTGCACATCAATTTGAGTTATTGCCATACCATTATGATTAGTGGAACAAACACTTGGAACATTAAAACCCCAATCAACACTGTTGCTCTCATCAAAATATACAGGAAGCAGATAAGCTGTTTGGTCACCGGTGAAGACGTAATGTTTACATAACTAAGGAATCGTAACTCTGCATTAGTCTTTTGTTTCAAAATGTAACAGATGCTTTACACTGTGTGTTATTTTAGTCTGGCCATATCTTAAATGTGAAGCTTGATGCATCCCAGAACCTTGTCGCAACAAAAATTCAACCTATCCTATCTTTACAGATGCAGCACAGCAACACGCTTCTGGGGCGTGCCTGAAACATTGCACGCCACAGCCAATGTGAGCCAGACCATAGACTATAAAGAATTAAGTTTGAAGCAGAGACGTGCTACTGCCATAATGCGCAGCAGACGCCCCCGGTGTGGATGGAGGGTTAGGGTTTATTGTTGTTAGGGGACTTACCAACATCATCATCTGCAGGTGCAGTTGCTGGACGTCTAACAGCCCTGGATGCATGGGACGAGGCTGACCTGGATGGTAGTGGTGAAGCCAGGGTTAACTTTGTTGGTACAGCGGGGTGTAGTTCCAATGGGGACCCTTTCTCTTAGGAAAAAACAGGAAATAAAACCCAATACATTAGCAGAAAATAAATTTAAAGCAAATATTCAATCGTATTTAATCTTGCAATACACTGAATAGAAAACTGAGAGCAACTGTCATGTCTTAGCATGTTTGAAGTTTTATATGTCCAAAAGTCATTATTAAAGCACCCCGATTGCAATACACACCTGCATTTGAGTTTTCCTCGCTGAGGTCATCATTGCTTTCAAGCAGTATGGTATAGTCACTTGAACCACTTGTTTCACCACTCAGGTCACCTTCTGTCCCATTGTCTGTGTTGTTGGAGCTGAAAAGAGTCTTTTTGGCCCTACCTCGTTGTGGCATGGAGCCCTGTCGCTTCCTTGGAGACTTCATGTTTTGGAGTCGCTTGTAAAGTTTGGTGTAGATGGTCAGCTGTGGTAAAAAAAATAAATATATATATATAAGTTTTATAAACTGTAATTTCTTTTGTCGTCTCACCCAAGTTTAAATATTGCAGTGGGGAAAGAGTGACTTACATATGTCATGTGTGTGTCAGCATCACGTAGCATAGGGTAATAGTCAACAATCTTCTGTGACATTGCTCTCATTTCAAGTTTGGAGGGGTATCTTGCTTCTTTCCCCATGGGACTAGCACGGAGAATTGCAACCATGCTGGTGACTGTGTTCCTTACAAGTCTGCAACAGAGCTCCTTCGACATCATGCAGTCCTTTTCCTTTCCACTGCGGAGCAATGCAAAGTACTGATCACGCACCATGTCCAGCTCTGAATCTGTATACACCACATACTCCGGTGGGTTTGGCATTTTCATGGTTTTGTCAGCAGTGTAGGAAATGGGAGTGGAAGTTTGAGGCTGACAATGTGACACATCATGATCTAGGGGTTTACTCCCACTCTGATTAAAAGTCTTGGAAGTATTGTGGTCCGTATTTTCAACCTATAACAGATGTGGGAGAAAATAAATATATTTAATCATCAGGCAAAATAGTGTTTGAAAATACCGGCAGTAATTAGTTTTATAATATGTGATAGAGTAAAACATAAATATTGTGCTACTGACTGAGCAAAGATTAAGACCACATGTCCCAAAGAACAATATGATACACGTCTCAGCTGAGCCTCGTCAGAGATTAATATCATATGACTCAGACAGCAGATGGGTTTGTTTTATCATACAATATGTGTGTTCAGCTGTAAGCTATCTCTCTGTGATTCACTATTAACTGCTGTGTGTGTGTAAACCTGGAACATCCAGGTTCTATCAGAACAACAAATTACAGATCAGCTGTTTGTCATATCATAACATGCCTAAGTTTGCATAACCTGTAAACCACTCCCTTATTCTCTGGGTAATAAAAGACTGCAAGAGAGAATAGTTCAGCAGAGTGCATGCTGAGATCTTGTGCCTTAACATATGCTCTCCTCTGCAGAGAATTTAAAACTTATTCACTGGTGTCTGTCTTCTGTTTTCCCAAAGCCTGGTCAATTGTAGGGTAAACGAATAACCCTGACAATATGCATTTACTTTTTGGCTGATAAAATCCCAAAGTTTCTTTCTCTGGAAGAAATTCTCAGGCCCAGGAAAAAGATCCTTCAGGTCATCTCGTGTAAAGCTTCTCAAAGCCTCTTCATCAATATTAGCAGCTGTAAAAAAGAAAAACAAATATTGACTTGGACTTCTTCACCTTTCACTCTCAAATATTTGACATTTGTTTGTCTTTGCATGGCTCTGTGATGGGAATTCTGGCCACTTTAAAAGATCTGGTTCTAATAACCTAACTCACTAAAAAAGCCAGGCCCCCAAATCCTCAGAATTTTGTTGCCAAGATTAGTTTTACAGTACAAAATGTGAATAAAAATTATTATTAATAGACAGAACATACCTTACATTAAATATTTATTATTGATATGGCGCTATATATATATATATTCAAAATGTAACACTCTTGCAGTGAATAATCTTTGTTATAGAGGCATGGAATAATTTTGTGGGAGAGTGCTTTCCTGTTTACAATAACATTAGATTCAGAGCATGAGTAAAGCTTGAGAAGTCTTTGTCAACATCTTACTGAAAATAGTTACAGATCACATGAAACTATTTCAATTCCTCATCAACTCTGTTTTGTATAAGCTGTCTTATAGAGCTCTCCGTTGCTGTTGTAGTTGTTGGGCTAGATGGTGGTGGACTGGCCATGTGGTAAGTACCAGCTACGGCTACGCTGGTGAAGAAGAGATTCTGTGGTGACGACGTCTGATTTGTTGACATTTTAAATACAAAATCTTTACAAGCAAATTAATTTCAAATTTGAATTTCTAATTTGAAATGTATTTGCTGACAGACATAAAAAACATGATTATAATTTGAATTGAAATACAACATATGTGAGAGTCAAGGCGTAAGGCAAGACAAATAAGAAAATAGCTTTTATAGTTCTGTGCATTATAATTTGATTTTGCAATCACAAAACTCTACCTTTGTATTATCAGCATAACTAAAATGCATCCATATTTTATTTTGTCTGCTGCGTCACTTGTGTTTTAATCTTTCCAGCATGTGGTCTTTGTGATGCAGGGGAACTGTTTGACCCGTGCCTCTCCCCTCCATACTAAGTAAGGTCTAATAGATGTAACCGAAACTTTTGAAATATTGCGTAACGTGAAGAAGAAAAAAAGCAGCTCTATTCCTTGCGGGAGTGGAAGCAGTCACTTCAAAGAGCCACCTCAATGCCATTTATTAGTGACTTAAAAATTACCAGTGTTAACAGCACACACAATATTCAAGTTTGTAAGATTGTTAACAAAGTGTAACTACATTTAAAATGTCGGAAAGTTCTCCGTCATCTATGTTATAGTAGCCATTATGTGAAAAACATGCTAACAAGCTAAAAAAAAATGCTAACACGTCTTGGCTAATGACCTAAATTAACATGATAAAATACTTACCATGCAACACGGACAGTACGGCATCGTCCAACTCGTCCATTTTAAGGAAAACGTTCTCTGGCTCGGTTCAAAAAGCTCTGCACCCTACCTGGAGAAATACCACAACTTTAGTGGCTAAGGCTATATTGCTAGCTAACTAGCGGCCCTCAAAAATACGATTTTCTCTGAATAGCGCTATATTTTTTAATAATATAATTTATAAATTAACCCAATGTTACTTACCTTAAATTATAGTTCACGCTGTTAAGATAAATAATTGGTCTTTTCTTAAAACGCCTTGGCGGTTTTCTAAACGGGACAAAAGGTTTCGTCGGGGCGATGGTGACGTCACCAAGAGACAGGAAGTGAAAATGTATAGCGATTTTTAAAAAATAAATATACAAAAA
>SSNS01000789.1:35603-47362 GCA_006937985.1 Aphyosemion australe | reverse complement strand
ATCTTTACCTGAAGTGCAGGAGCCTCACATTACGGCCTGCCCGGTCACGGTAAGTGTTAAACTAACTTTATTCAAATTTATTTTGGCTTCTGGTGACAGGTGTAGACCTAACTCGTATTTTAATCATATATTACTGTTACAATTTTTTGGGGGATTTTTGACCTGGAGTGTGTCGAGATCGCACAATAATTCTCAATATTTCTCCTCATACTTGATCCTCACCAAGCATGTTGCGCTTGCACTTTCTTAAAATAATACTTTATTATGAAAAGTGCAAATAAATTGGCTCAATAAAAAAAGCAAATAATTTAATAAATACAACACAAACATGATCATATATTAATAGTGACTTAAAAACATGACTTAAAAAATTTGCTTTCCAGAACACGTGATTCCCCTTTTCATAAAATAAGGTCTTGTGAGACTCTATTTTAAACGTTTAAGTTCTTTGACTTTTTTTTCGATTTCTTTTTGCTCTTCACTCCAAAATTTCGATTCTCTAGTAATAGTAACCAGAGAATGCAAGAACATTTATTTTTTGCCTAATGTCTGAATTAACTTTGTTGTTCTTCTCTAAAGGAAGAAGCTGTTGCTGCATCATCCTTTACCAGCTATGACGTTACAAGATCTGCTGCAGCTTTTACCATCAGTGTCCAAGAACAGTGCCACTTGTCACAGGTATGTTCTAATTGATCAATACATTAGTAATGTAATTGACATCTTGTCTACAATTAGGGTTGGGCATCGAGCATCAATTGGAATATTGGATTGACAAACTCAGTTTTTCTGAGTTTTTTTCACGAGTGAGGGTAGGAGGGAACGGGAGATCGACAGGCGGATTGGGGCAGCGTCTGCAGTGATGCGGACGCTGAACCGGTCTGTTGTGGTGAAGAAGGAGCTGAGCCAGGAAGCAAGGCTCTCGATTTACCAGTCGTTCTACCGCCCAGTCCTCACGTATGGTCATGAGCTTTGGGTAGTGACCGAAAGAACAAGATCGTGGATACAAGCGGCCGAAATGAGTTTTCTCCGCAGGGTGGCCAGGCTCAGCCTTAGGGTGAGGAGCTCGGACATTTGGGAGAGACCCGGAGTAGAGCCGCTGCTCCTCCATATTGAGAGGAGTCAGTTGAGGTGGTTTGGGCATCTTGTCAGGATGCCTCCTGGACGCCTCCCTAGGGAGGTGTTTCAGGCATGTCCTCCTGGCAGGAGGCCCCATGGTCGACCAAGGACACGAACAAACTCTGGGGAGTGTGAGGTGAGTTTGTCTCACTGCAGAAATAAAAACATGCACGGAGCATTAACAAGTCAAACACAGCCACTCGTCTGTGAGAGGGTGACGGTCAGAAGGATGAGCAATAACCTGTAAAATAATTAAAGTTATGCTAGAGCAGCCTCTCTCTGGGGTGGACAACTGACACCAGGTTCTGGCCACTAGGAGCCGATAGGGGTAATAAATAAATATAATAGTAATAATAATAATAAATCTCACAACATGCAAAGTTGTGAGTTTTCTTTTTTATTTTTTGAACTATTTAGTCTGTTTTAATGTTTTAAATCTGTTAGATTGTTACTGACAGCAGCTACATTTATGTTTCAGTTTCCCTTCTGACTGAATTGTTGCTGCAGCACATAGGTGTAGACTGTCAGTCATCCTGGACATGATCATCCTGATGGTTTTAGGTGAAACCAACTGAACTTCTCTGGTTATCTTGAAGAAATTTTGACTCTCATCCAAGATGCTTTTTCAGTTCCCATACTTTAGTTGTGGTCAGAAACAAACACACTGATTGTGCTGCAAGTCTTTTTCTTTCTTTCTTAAAAACATGTTTTGTCTAAATGAAGGTGATGAAGGTTCATAGAATTTAAATTCATGTTGAAGTTCAAATCATTTCCTCAAGCCTGTGGTTAGGGGGTTCACTAAAAACTTGTAATATTTTTGGATCCTGCCACTTGAAAGAATCAAAATCGGGAATCGTTAGGAACCGGAATCGAAACAAGGAACTTGAATCGGAATTGTTCAAAATGAAACGATGTCCAACCCTTTCTATGATGGCATTCATGAAATGTGTGTGTGTGTGTGTGTGGATGTGTGTGTGCGTGTGTGTGTGGTTGTGTGTGTGTGTGCGTGTGTGTGTGTGTGTGTGTGTTCGTTCGTTCATTGAAAATTAAGTTCCTTTGTTTTTCAAAATATTTTCACAGAGAGCGGTCAACCATATCATCTCAGGAGTTCAACAATATCAGACTGTTCTTTTAGCAACACTCAGGGAAAGAATGAGGACAGTGTTTGAAGAGCATCCTGAGATGACCACTCAGCTGCAAGATGACGCCTTGGCTACATTTGATAAGTTCACCGATCCTTTCTCCACCATTGCATATGGACAGAATAGGGCAACAGGGGAACTATTCAATCTTGTCAATGCGGAGGAAGTAGTAGTTTCCCAGAAGATTTGTTGGGTTAAACAAGGTCTTTCAAGGGTCATGGCCATAAGGAACAAATGTTTTTACTATGTACCACTAATTGAAAGTCTAAAGCAGTTACTGTCTAATGAGAGAATCTTTACCATGTTAAACACAGCACCACAAAGAAGCAGAGATGGATTCTTCTATGATTTTACAGACGGATCCCTCTTTTCATTTCACCCTTTATTTTCTCACAGGCCCAGTGCTTTGCAATTAATACTGTACACAGATGAAATTGAAATATGTAACCCTTTAGGTTCCCATGCGTCTGCAAACAAGTTAGTTATGTTTTATTACACTCTAGGTAATATTGATCCAAAATTTAGGTCAAAGTTAGCTGCAATACGCCTTCTTGCTATTGCTAAAGCAAATAACATTTCTCAGTGGGGTGTGGATAATGTATTGAAAAGAATTAATCAAGATCTAAAACTGCTTTATGACGGTGTAAAGCTTGAAATTTCAAATGGTGAAATTGAATTGTTTGGTGCTGTTATAGCGGTTTGTGGAGACACTCTTGCCCAGCATGAGGTTGCTGGCTTTAAAGAAGGGGTTGGTTTTGCTTATAGCAAATGTAGACACTGTGAATGCAACTTTGAGGATATGCAAAAAAATTTTGATGAGAGGAAGTTTGTTGAAAGAACTTTGAAAAAACACATCAGGCAGTGTTTAGAAATAGATAAAGCAAGGACAGATTCATTGAAAGCATCCCTCAAAACTACATATGGAATTAATAGAAGAAGCAGACTAATTGATCTTCCTGCATTTGACCTGATCAAACAAACTCCCCAGGACATAATGCATGTTATTTTCGAAGGTGTTGCATCAATGGAAGTTAAATTAGTATTAAAACATCTCATTCTCTCAGGACAGTTGGAGTTAGATCAGTTTAATTCAGACATTCAAAATTTTCCTTATTCACCGCTTGAAATACGAGATAAACCATGTCCTATTAGTTTTGGCACTTTAGCAGCTAATGACAACAAACTGAAACAGTCTTGTGGGCAAATGTTAGTTCTATTGAAAATATTACCCTTTCTTTTGTATGATGTGGACAATGACTATGGTATATTTATTAGAAAGTTAATTGAGATTGTTCAAATAGTTCTTGCTCCCATTATTTCTGTACAAACTGCATTGCAACTGAGAAGTATGATTGAAGAACATCTGTGTCAGTTCAAAACACTTTTCCCTGAAGCCAACATAATACCCAAGCAACATTATATGCTGCATCTTCCCAGTCAAATCTTATCCCTTGGGCCTTTAATAAGGAGTATGTGCATGCGCTTTGAGGCTAAGCACTCCTATTTTAAACAGTGGGCTTCTAAGTTGAATTTTAAAAATGTTTGTAAATCACTAGCAAATCACAATCAGTATCTTGAGTGGTGTCAGAATGAATTAGGCACGGAACATCCTATTTTTGCAAATGAAAAGGAGTCGGGGCCTGTGTCAGCTGTTAAAAATATTGAATATGTTAAGAAAAAAATAAACGATTTTTTGGGAATAGAGGTCATGCAATCTGTCGTGTCTGTGAAATGGTATGTTCTCAATGGCAACAAGTACATTACTGGGAAGTCTATGGTTATTGCAGATGTGAGTGACACTTTTCCTGTGTTTGGACTGATAAAGGATATCTTTTTGATCGATTCATCTTTTATTGCATTTGAGTACCAGCGCTATGACACTTTGAACTTAAATAAAGACTTACTGGCATATGAAGTAGCTGTGCCCACTCTTGCCCAAGCTACAGAATTAGCACATGAACTCATTGATTATACTTCATATTGCTCTATTAGTTTCAGGGAAAGTGTGTTTGTTCCAATAAAATACAATCTTTGTGATATTATTTCACATAAAAATAATCCCTAAAATCAGGGCTGTGGCTATAGGCTCACTGTTGTTTTCTCATTATCAGTTGACAAACATTGGTCATTAAATGTTTCCTAAACCACTGTCTATGTATCTATTGTTTAACAATAATACTGGCATGCTGGCAGAGTGTACAGCTGTCTCTGAAATTAGATTTGTATCATATGTTGTGGTTAAATGTTTTCTATTTCATGTGTGAGTTTAAATCAGCATGATTTTGAATAAATCATGTTTGACAAATGCCTCAGGTGTTTTTCCTAAATCAAGCAAATTTAATTTGTCATTGCAACTTGAAACAAGTTACATTTTGATGAATCTCTGTTGAGAGACCTATTTTATGTAATTTTAAGATTAGTTATTTTCATTCTAGGATTTATTTACTATTATAGACAAAATCGTATGATTTTCCTTAATTTAAGATTATTATCTAAAATCAAGTATTAAAAACTAGTAAATTGTTTTTAAAACAAGCCAACTTACCTGGCATGTCTAAAAATAAGATTTTAAATATTGGCAAGTGCCAGACAATTTGCAGTGTGCAGCTTGGAGAATTTCCGCCCAACAAATGAGCCAATAAAACACACACGCATGCACACACACACACACACACACGCACACACACACACACACATCACTTAGACATAGAAACAGCAGCATGCTTACTGGTATGGAGGATTTCTTCATCTGAGGAAAAGGGAATGGAGGAAGAATTAAGCAAGAGAAAGTCAGAGACCTATCACTTTGCATCTGCTCGTGAGTGGCAGAGACTCACCTCTGATTCAGTGCAGAGCTGCTATATCTGAAATACTGGCTAACGTAGAAAATAACAGTTTAGCCAAAGGCAGTGGCTGATGCAAATAATAAATAATAATAATGATGGATTGGATTTATATAGCGCTTTTATCAGCACTCATAGTGCTTTCCATTATTCACACACTCTCACATTCACACACTGGTGGTGATGGTAAGTTGCTACGTAGCCACAGCCGCCCTGGGATGGTCTGACAGAGGTGAGGCTGCCATTCTGCACCATCGGCCCCTCTGACCACCACCGACACAGGCAAGTTGGGTGAAGTGTCTTGAACAAGGACACAACAGCAGAACACCCCTGGTGGGAGCTGGAATGTAACCCACAATCTGAGCCATTGCTGCCCCAAATTCAGAAGAAGTTAAAAAATTGTCATTATTTCAAATTTTTCGTCATTTTAATTTAAAAAATAATAAGCAATCATCAAATAATTTTTATTAATTTCTATTTAATATTTAGCCCAAACGATCTGAACAGAGTGCCCCAGTAACAAAGCTACACAGTGTTTAACAGAAATTTTCCAGCCATGGTGTCAGTTGCATGATCGCAGTTTCCCACCTTCCTACTGCTACCAAGTAAACCAGAACAGGCTCCATGCTGGTGTGTAATCAAATGTCTCTAGAGCAGGGGTCACCAGCCTTTGTGAAGCTGAGAGCTACGTTGTTGGTACTTACCCACCCAAAGGGTTACTAGGTTGATCAAATGAACTAGAATAGATCATAGTTAAAATAAACTTCATGTATAATAAACATATTTTATTGTTTTTGTAAAGAAAATAGTGTTTTTAATGCATTTGTGAATAATAATGTGAATAAGTGATTTTTTTGTATTTTATTTTAGATTTGTTATTTAGAGAAAAGACTTGTGGGTGCTTTACATGGTTCCTGGGGGCACCAGGGTGGTGAAGAGGCTACAGTCATGGGCTTCTGGATGTTTGCCTCAGACAGACTCATGGCTGTTTAAATCCTGTTCTGGCCACAGGAATAATGGGAACATTTCTCCAAATAACATCTCCAGAACTATGCAAGCCTGATAGAAAGCACTTGCTTCAGCGGGAGGAAATCATTACACATGCTACGCTGGTCTGTGACCCACAGCATTGGCAGCTGGTGAAGTTTTTTTTGGGTGGGGCGCATTTTTTTATTTTTATTTTTTTATGTTAGTTCTTGTGAATGGTTTTTATCTTGAGAGGCGCTATATAAACAATCGTTATTTTCTTCATTTTGCAGGTCAGTTTTTCAGATGCGCTAACCACATATCACCACTAGAGAACGCCAAATTACCATTTTTATGCGTCACACAACTTGAAATCGACAGACTTTGTTGCTAAGTTAGCAATAAAGTTGTTCCAAAAACATGCTTCATATTGACCAATATATGCAAACCTCACACACACTAAACAGGAAGAGGCTCTTTTAAATGATAGAATCCACGTTTTCTACCTCAACACCACCCAATGACTGCAAAATGAAAAGCAAAACAAAGCTATTTTCATGAAGTCAAAAGCTAAATTCTGTCTTACCTTGCTGGTCAAAAAAATCCATCCATCTAAATCCACTTGGTTCTTAGAATCCAATGATAAAAAGATAAAACTACTGGTTTTCTCCATAGTCAACGTTAGCAGCAGCCCCACAACAACAAAGGACGGTGAACTAGCCTGTGGAAAAATTTCCGGTTCTGTCTGGGCTGGGTGAACTGACCAATCAGCATCCTCCTCCTGATCTGAGCAGACTCCCCCGTTTGCTTGCGATCGCAACCATATGCGCCCAACAGCTCTCCTATTCCTTGTCGTTGGGGATCCAGCACGCATGCGCCAGTTAGCCCGTATTAAGTCAATGGTAAAGATTGCTGCGACCGCGAGAGGACACGTGACAGGAAGTACGTCGACGTTTCGGCCGTGTTAAAAGTATTAACTTTATTAAACTACAATTAAATGCAGATTACACACAGCACTTACAGCACATAAGGTGTATAGATCGTTTAGTTTAAATTTTATGTTTTTTTAAATACATTTTGTGATTCCTCTCTTCTTCTTCCTCTTCCTGTGAGACTGGTGGGGCGGCGCCCTAGCGCCCCCTATGGACGAGCCGCCACTGACCCACAGATATGCTCCAGGCTCCTGTCCATATGGGTGGCTATACACAGCTCCTCAGCAGACTGTCAATAGTGAGATGTGTTGACAATAGTGTCCAAGTTTGAGATAATGCTCAGATGCTCTGATGGGAATCATCTTTTTGTTGCGTTTGCTCTGTGATGTTCTCTGTGTCTAACGTTTAAAATGTCTACACACCTGCATGACACAGGGTGTTAAAATGACAGACTTTTCTGTCTCCATTGAAAAAAATATCCAAAAATATCCATTTGACACAACACCTGGATGTATATTTCTTATAGCTGTTAATTTACATTGACTCCACATTCATAGGCAAGGCAAGGCAGCTTTATTTGAATAGCACATTTCAAACACGGAGGCAATTCAATGTGCTTTACAGAGCAGGAACAACAGAAACATTAATCAAAATACACAAAGAAATCATTCAGACAATTAGATAAAATGCATAGGAAAATATTTAGTAGTTACAGTGCAGAAGGAGCAGCATAAGAAACATTCAATCATAGGCTAATGAATACATGAATGCTTTTAATTTTAATTTAAAAGTTACTAGAGTTGGGGCATGTTTGAGGTCATAAGGAAGCTGATTCCATCTATGAGCAGCATAATGACTAAAAGCAGCTTCACCCTGTCTGGTTCTGACCCGAGGTTCTACCAGCTGACTGCTATCTAGGGATCTGAGAGCCCTGCTAGGTGTAGATACTGGAAGGAGATCCAACATGTACTTAGACCCCATACCATTGAGTGATTTATAGACTAGTAGAAGCACTTTAAAATTGATTCTGTAGTTTACTGGTAACCAGTGCAGAGTTTTTAGAACGGGGGTGATGTGCTCAGTTCTCTTGGTTTTTCTTAAAACCCTAGCAGCAGCATTCTGAATAAGCTGCAATTGTTTTACGGCTGTTTTTGGAAGCCCAGTCAGAAGACCTTTGCAATAATATAGTCTGCTGGAGATGAACGCATTAATTAGTTTCTCTAGGTCTTGTTTCGACATGAGACCTCTGAGTCTTCGTTGCTAACGATGGAGATGATAAAACGCTGATCTGGTTATAGCCTTAATGTGACCAGTGAAGCTCAGGTCTGAGTCAATGGTAACACCAAGGTTTCTAACCTGAGTCTTAGTCTTTATTCCTCTAGAGCCAAGTTGAGCAGTAACTTCCATTCTAGCTTTTTCTTTCCAAAAGACAATAACTTCTGTCTTGTCTTTATAGGGTGATGGTGGCAGAGGAGTTAAGTGGCCGCCTTGCAATTGGAAGGTCACAGGTTCGCCACCCGCTCAGTCTGTCGCTGTCGTTGTGTCCTTGGGCAAGACGCTTAACCCGCCTTGCCTGCTGATGGTGGTCGGAGGGACTGGTGGCGCCACTGTACGGCAGGCCCTGCCTCTGTCAGTGCACCCCAGGGCAGCTGTAGCTAAGATGTAGCTCATCCCCACCAGTGTGTGAATGTGTGTGTGGATGGGTGGATGACTGATTGTGTTGTGAAGCGCATTGGGGGGTTGTAGAACCCTAAGAAGGCGCTATACAAATACAGGCCATTTACCATTTGTTTAACTGAAGGAAACTTGACTTCACTGGGGGAACCGCTGTAAGTCTCAGCTGGGTGTAACGCGCCATCTGGTAGCGTAGAGCTGACACATGACAGCACAAGGCTATACCTGCCACACGTACACCGGCACCTCACCACCGGCTTTGAATCCATTAGCACAACCTGTTAAAACACAAATATTTGTTAGACTACAACTGCATTTAAAGAGAGACAGAGAAAACACACAAACGTTTGGAACACATGTTAGTGAAAATGTGTTAGCAAACTTTAAAATGTGTAATGTGATTTTATAGTTTTAATACAACAGAATATGATTAACTTCACTTTACTGATTTTAAAATAGAAGAGTAGAAAAGTACTGAAACAATTATAAAAACAGCCATTCTTCTGCAAGTCATTTAAATTAGAATGAACATGGCTGCACAGAATGAACTTCCTTTATTCTTGTTGTATTGGCAGTCACAGAACACCATTATAAAGCAGCTAAAACCATGTAATGTTGCATTTTTAAATTTATTTTATGATCTGTTTTGTTTTAAATGATCTTTGGTTCTGTGTTTTTTAAAGATGTTTTCATTTTAATGTCTGCTTTTCTGTGACAGATGCTATATAAAAAAACTTTACTTAATATATTCTTTCTGGGACATTTTCACATTATATCTCTGGTTCCACATGACACACACAGTGCAAGGATTTAATCTGTCATCAAACTGAAAGCAATGATATGACTCGCAAAAACGTGACTCTTAAATACATGAACCGTCTTCTTTTGAACCTGAACCAATCCTGCACAGAACCTGCAGGGTGACTTTACCTGACGCTCAGACAGTGGGGCTTCTGGTCTTTCCTCATGGACCTGAAACATTCGGACCTAACAGTGACTTCTCCTGACTGGTATCTAGATGCGCTAACTGCCACGTTAGGAGAGTCTCAAAATGCACCACACAGATTTCTCTCACGAATGCAGGAAGGTTCACAAATGAGAAGCAGTTCGTAAATGCACATTCAGCAATTCATATGATCTGAGAGTTTATATTACAAGTGTTCCTCAAAATTATATTTGTGAACCACAGAGTGTGAATTTCCAAATGAGCATGTGCATTTGTGGAAAAGGTTGTGTGAATTTATTATTATTGAGACTGATCTGGCCTCATACTTTTCCTCCATTTACGCTCAGCTTTGCGGCATTCTCTCTTGGTTTGTAACAGATTTAGTGAACCTCCACGGAGCGTTTTGTTTCCTAGAGATGAACTTAGACTTTTCATGAGCAATGGTGTCAAGAATCTCTAGAGATTTGCAGTTGAAATGATTTAGAAGGGAATTAGCACAGTTGGTTGTTAAACTCATTGACATATTAATAAGGTCACTAAAAACTGGTGCAGTGTGATCACTTAGGTACCTTTTTTTGAGAACAGCAGAGTTGTGATGGATTACAGGTGCAGGTGACATCACAAAAGAAACACAGAAGTGGTCAGAGAGGCCAACGTCGTTAACAACAATGTCTGATACATCAACATCTTTGGTTAAGATTAAGTGTAGTGTGTGACCTTGAGCATGTGTTGGAACATGAATATGCTGCACAATATCAAATAGATCAAGCATTCTGAGGAATTGCACCGCAGTTTTATCATTAGCGTCATCAACATGAATGTTAAAGTCTCCAGCTATCAGAAGGTGATCAAAGTCTATTGTGATAACAGAGAGAAGTTCAGTGAAGTTCTCCAGAAAATGAGTACATGAACCTGGAGGTCTGTAGATTACTAAAACTAAGATCTTGGGTGTACCTTTCAACTCAAAACAAAGATACTTAAAAGAGCAGTTGAAAATTAACCTGCTGACTAACACTGGCACATTTACATAAATGTTGATTAACTACAACAACTCCTCAAGTTTTGGACAGGTTGGAGTATACCTCCACAGCACCTTTATGTTGAAGTGTCTCCTGAGATTACCCTGCCTGTCGCCTCTACCTGCATGACGATGCTGAAACTGCCTCTAAACTGCACAAGTTACCAGGCGTTCAAAGAGATCCTGGAAGCATCTGTGAGAAGTAAAGGTTTTGGATTGAATGATCTGATTGGAAAAAAAAGTTTCTTCCTTTTTTTAAATTTTAATGTTCATGGTGCTTTGAAATTCTGGTAAAGTCACCAGTTCTACAGTATTTACCTCATTCATAGTACCTATTAAATCATTAATTTGATATATTTCCATTTTAAGTTTGAGCTCATGTGATGTTTATTCAAGTTAGCAAATAATGGGAACTTTTAAATACTCAAAATGTTTTATTAAACAGCAAATTGCAGGTTAATTTTTTTCTAAGTCATATAAAATGCTGTCCAAAAAGTACTATTTTAAACATTTATTGTAGGTATTTTGTTTTAAAATACAAAACAGCACAGTTTTTTGAGTCAAAAGTGGTCATTTTCAGCAAAGCTTCTAAAAATGCTCATTTTTTTCTAAATCTTAACGTCTGACGTAACCAGAGGGAGTTCTAAGCTAGGTTCTGCCTCAGCTCAGTGTGGAGAGTGGGACGTTTTAGGGTAGAGAGGTCGTGTTCTCGAGTCAGAGTGTGTGTTCACTAGTTTAGGATTGTGTTCATTTTGATAAACTATTGTTTGTGAAGGCTGTACAAACTCCAGCCTGTGCGGATATCGAGTCCGTAGGTGCTCATCCTCGCTCTCAGCTGCTGGTAGGTGCTTCTTCTTGCTCTCAGCTGCTGGTAGGTGCTCATCCGCCCCCTCAGCTGTTGGTAGGTGCATCATCCTCGCTCTCAGCTGCTGGTAGGTGCTCATCCTCGCTCTCAGCTGCTGGTAGGTGCTCATCCGCCCCCTCAGCTGTTGGTAGGTGCTCATCCTCGCTCTCAGCTGCTGGTAGGTGCTCATCCTCGCTCTCAGCTGCTGGTAGGTGCATCATCCTCCCCCTCAGCTGTTGGTAGGTGCTCATCCTCGCTCTCAGCTGCTGGTAGGTGCT
>SSNS01000789.1:0-35063 GCA_006937985.1 Aphyosemion australe | reverse complement strand
GCTCTCAGCTGCTGGTAGGTGCTCATTCTCGCTCTCAGCTGCTGGTAGGTGCTCATCCTCCCCCTCAGCTGTTGGTAGGTGCTCATCCTCGCTCTCAGCTGCTGGTAGGTGCTCATCCTCGCTCTCAGCTGCTGGTAGGTGCTCATCTTGCTCTCAGCTGCTGGTACGTGCTCATCCTCCCCCTCAGCTGTTGGTAGGTGCATCATCCTCCCCCTCAGCTGTTGGTAGGTGCTCATCCTCGCTCTCAGCTGTTGGTAGGTGCTCATTCTCGCTCTCAGCTGCTGGTAGGTGCTTCTTCTTGCTTTCAGCTGTTGGTAGGTGCTCATCCTCCCCCTCAGCTGTTGGTAGGTGCTCATCTCTTCCACCAACCGGCCAAAAGAGCGGGTCCGGCAATAGAGGGGCAATCGCCGGATCATCTCCAAAGTTTACAACAGCCCCGTCTTCTTCTTCCAGTGACTCTCCAGCTCTCCCCAGATGCCTTAACCCTCTCTGCCATTGTGGATTCAGGATGTGAGCAAAATCTAATGGATTCCTCCCTTGTACAACAGCTGGGCATACCACTTATCCTTCTCAATCCACCTATACATGTGACCGCCCTCAATGGCAAACCGTTGACTCAGATCACCCACCGGACCCAGCCCATTCCACTAACAACCTCAGGTAACCATCTCGAGCATATTTTCTTCTATGTATTCCCTACCAATAACTCACCCCTTGTCCTTGGGTTCCCCTGGCTACAGAAACACAACCCTCACATAAACTGGACCGATCATCGGGTGGAAGCCTGGTCTCCATTTTGTCACGCAACCTGTCTTTGCTCCGCCATTCCCCATGCTCCTCTTCCAGTCCATGATCCTGACGAACAAACCTCCGACCTCTCACATGTCCCTGATGTGTATCATGATCTGTTACAAGTGTTCAGTAAACATAAAGCCTCATCCCTACCACCACACCGTCCCTATGACTGCGCCATAGACCTGTTGTCTGGTGCGCCCCTTCCCCCCCAAGTAGACTGTATAACATTTCAAAACCTTTCAAAACTGTCCTTTCCAGCCCTTTGTGCCCTCCGGCCGTTCCCCCTCTTCCCGCCCTGGATGTGGATGGCCACCCTGCTTACCTGGTCCGTCGCATCGTGGCCTCCCGTCCACGGGGTCGGGGTGTTCAGTACCTCGTCGATTGGGTGGGTTATGGTCCGGAGGATCGCCAGTGGGTTCCCCGCTTCTTCATTCTCAACCCCTCCCTGATCGCTGATTTTGAGGCCTCCCAGCCTTCTACTTCTTCTGGGCCGCTGGGTGGCGGCCATTGAGGGGGGGGGGGTAGTGTCAGGTTTGGCTCTGTTCATAACCATTCTGCAGTTCCAGGTTAACACCAGAGGGCACTGCGGTGACGCACAACCACAGCACTCCACCAATGAGCAATGAGGAACTCTCCACACAGCTGTGACTCATTGACAATCACACACACCTGAGGATAAAAGAGGGAAGCAGCCAACCAGCCGATGCCAGACCGTTAAACAGTGTGGTTCTCCCCGTTTCCTGTGATCAGTCATCTTCCTCAATCTCCAAGTAACTCTCTCTGGAAATTCACTCCATGTTGGTTGCATTCTCTCCCTCTCTACCAACTCTGCTCAGCTACATCGCTCCCTGGACCTCAGCCTGCCGAATCCTCCTGTGCGTCACCTGCCAGCCCTCCAACTGTTACAAACCTGTGACCCAACCCACTCCTCCTTCCTCAAACCTGGTACACCCTTCCACGAAAGAACCACCACAGCAGAACCTCCTTCACCCTGGTCTCCGCCTCATCACAAGGATCCTACATTTCCACAATAAACTGTATTATATTTATAAAAAGTAAAGAACCTCGGTGTAATCTTTGACCAGGACATGTCATTCAAATCCCACGTTAAACAGGTTTGTAGGATTTCCTTTTTCCACCTTCGGAATATTGCTAAGATTAGAAGCATCCTTTCCAGGAGTGATGCTGAAAAACTGGTTCATGCATTTATTACCTCGAGGTTGGATTACTGCAATTCATTACTATCAGGAGGTCCACAGAATGTAGTCAAAAGTCTTCAGCTGGTCCAAAATGCTGCAGCTAGAGTTCTGATGAGAATTAAAAAGAGAGACCACATCTCTCCTGTTTTAGCTTCCTTACATTGGCTGCCTGTTAAATTCAGAATAGATTTTAAGATCCTCCTTCTCACATATAAAGCTCTTAATAATCAAGCTCCATCATACATCAGTGATCTGATTGTTCCATATGTTCCTAACAGAGCACTTCGCTCTCAGACTGCAGGTTTACTGGTGGTTCCTAGAATATCTAAAAGTACGATGGGAGGCAGATCTTTTAGCTATCAGGCTCCTCTACTGTGGAACCAGCTCCCAGCTTTAGTCTGTGAGGCAGACACCTTGTCTACTTTTAACACTAGAACTCCCAGAATTCTAACTTCCCTAGAATTCCCACGAACAGTCAATTTGACGGCTGTCATTTTGGCCATTAAATGCAGGCTGATGATGACGTTGTGGAGTAAAACGGTTCAAGTGCGCTATTAATTAACTCTTTATGGATGTGTGAACCTAATAACTTAATAAGGTAAGAAAATATCATTTGAATCCAAACCTTGAAAAGAAGTATCTCTAATGTTTGCTGGGTGAGCGATGCGACTCCTTTCAGCGGGTGCGGGGGGAGATCGTCCTCCGCGTTGCTGTCAGAGTCTCAGCTGCGTCTACTGACCAGTTTTCATCATTTTTCCCCTCTCCGCCTGAAGCAGCATCATTTATAATGCTTGTTTCACTGAGAATGTTCGTCTAAAAGCCGTTTTAGCAGCTATTTTACACGGAGTATGAACGGAGAGTGAGTGCGCGAGCTGAAAAGTTGGTTGCTTAGCAACGGTGACGCTGTCTGTCATCCGCGGGAAACATCATGTAAACAATGGAGCCGTCAGGCTGACGGCTTCTGGGAGACAAAGTAAGAAACAACCATATTTCATTTTTGATACATTATTTTATGGAAATTATAACGCAAAATTAAAGCGCACACATAGATAGGAAAAGTCAGGAAGTCAGGACAACATGGGAGCCATCTAACTGAAGTCATTGAATATCAAAATATGAAAACCGTCAAAATTACTGCCTTGGGAGTTCTAGTGTTAAGACTAGGCTCAAAACTTTTCTATTTGATAGGGCTTATGGTTAAATTCTGATGTTAGCCCAGGTTTAGATGAGTGGGGAGCAGAGGGAGGTGGAGTGTACTGAGGGGACTACAGTCGTTAAAGACTTTTCTCCCTGGCCCTGCCTCCCACATGCCTCCATCTAAAAGGCTAGGTTATGCTGAGTTATCTCTGTAGTTATGCTGCTATAGGCTTAGACTGCTGGAGGACATACTGACCACTTTCCACACTCTGCTACTCTCTTCTACCACCACTCTCTAATTGCATTATTTCTTGTTATTTCAGCTGTTAACTTTATTTTCTCTCTAAGTGTTTTTCTCCCCAGAAGAAGTTACACTGGCGTTCTGCTGAGCTGTGGTGGCCTCATGGATGGGGCCATCGGCTGGCACACTGCTGCCAACCACTGAACATTCTCCCTCTCCTGATATTACATCTTACTTTCTTTAACATAGAATGTGCTACTATTAGTTCACCTATTGAATTAATTATAGATTCACTCAGATAAAGACACTAAAGTTTCTCTTACTAAATAGAACTTCTACTAAGAAATCACAGTGTAGCCATAGAAACACTACTTGATATATATGGTGTGTGTGTGTGTGTGTGGGGTGTGCGTGTGTGTGGGGTGTGCGTGTGCCTGCTCTGTCTTCTCAATCCCCAGTGAGTCGTAGCGGATGGCTGCTCATACTGAGCCAGGATCCTCTGGAGGTTTCTTCCTGTTAAAAGGGAGTTTTCCTTCCCACTGTCGCTACATGCTTGCTTAGTATGAGGATTGTATCAACACACTGACACTGGTCAGTGTCTTGATGCAATCTGCTGGGTCCCTTATATAGGAAACTTTTTTACTGATTGGCTTAATGAACTGAACTGTATTGGAATGTTTACTTTGTGAAGTGCCTTGAGACGACTCTTGTCGTGATTTGGCGCTATATAAATAAACTGAATTGAATTGAAATATTCGGCAGATTCCCAAGAGATCTGGAAAAGTACAGTTCACTGCACACACGGTCCATNCATTTCCACAATAAACTGTATTATATTTATAAAAAGTAAAGAACCTCGGTGTAATCTTTGACCAGGACATGTCATTCAAATCCCACGTTAAACAGGTTTGTAGGATTTCCTTTTGCCACCTTCGGAATATTGCTAAGATTAGAAGCAACCTTTCCAGGAGTGATGCTGAAAAACTGGTTCATGCATTTATTACCTCAAGGTTGGATTACTGCAATTCATTACTATCAGGAGGTCCACAGAATGTAGTCAAAAGTCTTCAGCTGGTCCAAAATGCTGCAGCTAGAGTTCTGATGAGAATTAAAAAGAGAGACCACATCTCTCCTGTTTTAGCTTCCTTACATTGGCTGCCTGTTAAATTCAGAATAGATTTTAAGATCCTCCTTCTCACATATAAAGCTCTTAATTTAAGTACTCAGCAGCAGGCACATTGATCAGAAACTATTGATTGCAATGAATTATTGAAGGTAGATAATGGAACGTAGGTAGTGAGCTTTAGTGATTTTTGCCATTCATTCCAGTCATTGGGAGCAGCAAACTGGAATGAGGAGCGGCCAAAGGAGGTGCGAGCTTTGGGAATAACCATAGAGATTAGGTTACTGGAACGTAAAATGTGCTGGTTGTTGGAAGTGATGACTAATGAGCGAAGATATGACGGTGTTCTACCGATGATTGTTTTGTAATAAATTGATACCAATGTAACAACGCTTGAAGATCATGAACTTTGTTTTACTTGTGTTTAAATGAAGGTGAAGCTTGGAGGAGGCAAGTTGAAGACAATTAAGGTTGTGCTGCAAGGACAAAGCTGCATTCAAAGAAGAACGGCGTGAATATAAAATGGTGTCGTCCGCATATAAATGTATATGAGAACTGTCAACAGCATGAATATTATTGATATAGATTTTGAATAAGGTTGGGCCCAGTATTGACCCTTGAGGAACGCCCATAGTTAGAGGTAGAGGAGCAGATTGGTAACCCTCTGTTCTCACTGTTTGCATACGGTCTAAGATATAACTTCTAAACCATGCCACGGATGCCTGAGAAAGTCCTATATGTTTGAGCCTGCTCAGTAAGATGTTATGGTCTACAGAGTCAAAGGCTTTAGCCAAGTCAACAAACACAGCCACACAATATTCATTATTGTTAATGGCACATATGATGTCATTTAGCACTTTAAGTGTTGCAGAGACACATCCATGGCCAGTTAGGGTTAGGGACTGCATGGGGGTAATAATACTGCTGGATTCCAGATAGTGAGTTAGCTGTTTGTTGACTAACTTTTCAATGACTTTAGATAGGCAAGGCAAGATAGAGATAGGCCTATAACAGCTTAGGTCTGAGTGATCTCCCCCTTTAAAAAGTGGAGTAACAGATGCAAATTTCCAGTCGTGCGGAAATGCACCAGTTTGTATGGACAGATTAAATAGATGGGTAATAGGTGCAGCAATAACATGTGCTGCAATTTTCAGAAAGAAAGGGTCAAGAGTATCCAGTCCGGCTGATTTATGAGGATCTAACCTGGGTAACTCGTCAAGTACCTCATCCACCTGAAACAATTAAATGGAGAAACAGGAATTGGTTGCGGGGAGGGAATCATTGCATATAGCTGAGTGGAGGTCAGAGACCCCAGAGACGGGTGGAGCTGCAGCAAGGGCATGACCAGACTTGATAAAGTGATTATTGAAGGAATTTACCATTTTAGTTTTATCTGAGACAACAATGCCCTCAGATTTGATTGCATTTGGCAGGTGTGAGGACTTACTGGTATTTTCCATAGTCTTGACAGTCTGCCAGAACTTTTTGGGGTCAAAACGACTCATCAGAAACTAGTTCTTATAATATTCAGATTTTGCTTTTCTGATTGACTGGGTACATTTGTTCCTTAAAGATCTGAAGGATTGCCAGTCCCTGATATTCTTGGATGTCTTTGCTCTTTGCCAAGATTGATGTTTTAGACAAATCAGTTCTGAAAGTTCAGTGTTGATCCAGGGACTGAAACCATTTTTAACTCTGACTTTTTTTAAAGGAGCATGTCTATCTAAAATCAATTAAATAAAAGAGTTTTTGAAATGTGACCAAGCATCCTCGACAGTGGGTATGAGGCTAATTCTATGCCATTGTTCTTTGGCCAAAAAAGGCTTGCTCATTGAAATTTTTTAGCATTCGCTTTCTGATAATTAGGGGAGGTTGTTTAATGTTTGTCCCATTGCGGACACAAGCAGTAATACAATGGTCACTAAGGCTTTGGCAAAAAACTGCAGATGAGAATTTTGTTGGTCTGTTGGTGAGAATTATATCAATTAATGTTCCATTAAAGGACTTGTTGGTAAATCTAGTCGAAGATTGCACAATCTGGGAGACGTTTAAAGAATCCAGCTGAAGTTGCAGGGAAGTAGACGGTTTGAGCATGTCCCAGTTCAAATCACCTAATAACAAGAATTCAGAGGAGGTGTAAGGGGCAATGAGTTCACTGATAGCAGACAGGGCACAGGCAGGGGCAGATGGGGGTCTGTAACAGCCAGCAACAACCAAAGAGTAGTTTTTTGAGAGACAAATTTTCAGTAACAGCAGCTCAAACTGTTTGGGCAAGGATTTAGATAACGTGACTGAACATTGCAAATTGTCCTTACAGTAAATAGCTATCCCCCCACCCATGGTTGGTCTATCCTGATGAAATACATTATGAAGGGATGGACACGGCAGAGTCAGGCACTGACTTCTTGAGCCAGGTCTCTGTAATGACTAAAACATCAGGGTTAGCTGTCTGAACATAAACCGTAAGTTCATCTATCTTGGGGAGGAGGCTTCGGATGTTTAAATGCAAAAATCCCAAAGCTTTACGACTGCAGAAGCAATCAAAGGTCATTGTCTGCATACCAGAAGCTAAATTGGTGACAGGGGGGGGCTAAAGAAGTGATACTAAGAAGGTGTCAGCAGAGGGGGAAGGTAAAGACGTGTCAATAGAGTTTGTTACTAGGAAAAATTATAACAAAACATAACCTTCACTTCCACTGTTATGCTGATGATGTGCAGATTTATCTTCCAATTAGTCCCACTTCAAACATTAGCATAACCTCTGTGCTACAATGCCTTGATGATCTCCAGCTATGGCTCTCAAACAACTTACTACTGCTAAATGAAGACAAAACAGAGTGTATAGTTTTTACCCCTCCACATCATCCTGGTATCTCTGAAACTGACCTCAGTCATCTGGCCCTTAAATGTAAGCCTTATATTAGGAACCTTGGAGTCATCTTTGACGAACAACTGAAGTTCGATAAGCAGGTCAACGCAGCAGTCAGGACTAACTTTTATCAACTTAAGTGTTAGTTAATCTGTATATGTGTCTGACAAATGGAAACTGTGTAGATCATTTTTTTCTGGAAAAGTGGGCAGAAATTAAAAGATGTTTTCTTCATTCTGCTCCTTTTCATTCAAAGTTGAATTTTTTTGTTATGTATATCTTATGGGTTAGATGTTTTATTTGTTTTATTTTGAAAGACATTAAGCCGATTAAAGGGAAAAATTCTTAGCTGAAGTTACCTATGGAATACTGGTTTTAATTTGACATGACAATCAGTATGATATATGCCGGGTACGCTAAATGAAACAGAGCCATGTTTGTCTGGCCCAAGGGCGATGAGGCCCCCGTCAGCTGAAGTGTGTGAGGAGCTGAGAGGGAGAAAACGAACACATTTTCCCTTATCTTCAAGTTTAAACCCTTTAAGGGCTTTTTTCAACAATAAGGGAAGCTTTGTGTGGCAGAATTCACACAGTCTTCCAGAGTAAAAGAAGGAACAACTTACAGTTGTTTAGCGGGGGGAAATAGATATAAAGGATACTGTAATTTTATAATCTTTATCACATCCGTCCGAATAAACCACACAAATCTTCCACGAGGCCTTCAAACAGTCCCAAAACATCCAACCACAGCCAGAAGAACTCGAACATGTCCAGTTAACCACACCACGTCATAAAACCACAAATGTCAGAGTCCACTGACACACACACACATTCCAAGGACTACATGATTTCGCTTTAAATTGTTTCAGTCACACTGTCACGTTTCTTCTTGTATCAGAGAATTTAATGGTCAATAATTAAATCTCAGGGTTATTTATCTCTGCAAATTTATATTTATTCTATGTAGACATCTTAGGATGCTCCAAGGTTGAGCATCTGTTTAATTCAGGCCTGTTTGTTATTTTGTCTCGACGTCTTGGTACAGAGCAGTTAAACAATGGCTGGTGCCAAGGACGTCGTCCAGACTCAATGCAGCTCCCCCTCTACCGTGGTAACAAATTTATTAGAAATTTATACAAATGGATTATTTTCTTGTAGACAAAATTGGTGCAGAAAAATTCTTGTTTTGGGATATCGGTCTCTGAATATAAAATGCTTAAGCTGATGAATTTCTATGTACACCTTTGAACTATGGAAGAATCGCGGCATGGTAACGCCCAGTGGCAAGCAGCTGACACACGCTTCGAAACTGTTGGGGCTGCTGGAAGCGGTCCAGCTCCCGAAACACCTGGCCTTGTGCAAATATCAGGCTCACCAGACTGATGACTCAGATGTCTCCAGGGGAAACTCTTTTGCTGACCAGAGTGCAAAGCTTGCAGCTCAAGAGCTCCCTCTGGCGGAGACTTCATTTTACTGCTCTGAGACCCTGACACATGAGATCCTGTGTGACGGTTGATAGTTGATAAACACGTCTTTCCACACTGTAAACGTTTCTTCTTTTGCTAAAGACTATTGTAGGAAGTGTTGATTTGTAGATTTGTAAAAGAAATGTGACGCTTTGACAGTGGCAAAGGTGTTATGGAATTCCTTCTGTTATCAGGTCAGACAATGGAACACATTTTTGTTAATGAGGTGATGACTAGATGCTCTGAAACACAGGGGATTGTGGTTTCCGTTCCCATACATCACCAGCCAAGTAGACCGCAGTGACAGAGAGAATACCCTTGCCGACTGGATGATTAAAATGTTTTCTGAGGAAACAAGTCAAAATATACAATGATCTCGCAGAGCCCTCTTGTGCTTTTTCGCCCACACAGGTCGTGAAACCAGGGAATTGGGTCCTGATCAAAGTGCTTAAACGAGACAACTGGATTTCTCCGCGTTGGGACGGTCTGTATCAGGTTCTGCTCGTTACCCCATCAGCTGTGAAAGTTGCTGAGAGGCCATTTTGGATCCACCTTTTCTCATTTTAAACTCATCAAAGTCACCTAACCGCCACTAGGGCGGCAATGAAGTTCGGGCTTCAAAGGGGCTCATGACAACAGGTCACGAGTGTCTCAAACCTGGTGAAGTTGGTCGTCCGCTACAGGCATACAGGATGCCTCGCTCTGATGATGATGATGGGTTACATATATGTGGCCTCTTCTGTGGCCCGCCTCTTAGCACCTGATGGATGGTTTGGAACAGCAGCAGCTGCCTGGGGCACTGGAGATGGAACGGAGCTTGGACCTGCAACAACGATGGGACGGGGCTCCACCCTGCCCACAGACCGAAGTGATGGACCGTCACCTGCATTCGCGGACCTGTTTGGTCGTCACAGGAAGACAAGGAGGAAGAGGAATTCCAGATCGGGATGGAGGATCCGGACCCACACACCCAAACTGCACCCTGGTTTCACGGTTCCTGGGACAGAGGGACTTCGTCTGGACACACCACTGCTGGGAGGGAACTCCTGGTTTGCATCGGTCACTGCCATCGTCCGAGCAGCTCAAGTCAATGCGTCATGCTACGTCTGCTTGCTGATACCACACTCCCTCACAGAGTCTTCACTACTGAGGCCTGAAGCGTTAAGTTGATGTTTTTGTATTCTGTATGGCTTAGCTCATCCTCAACACTCCACTGACCCAAATGATCACTGGTTACGCACAGACACCTCTGCCCTGGCAGTGTTCATCATGGCATGATAATTTGATCAGAATCAATAGTACTGACGTTTTTTCAGACCCCACAGGTTCACTCACACAGCCGGCAACATCACTGCCACCCTTACACACATGAACGACCTCTTATCTCAAATGAAAGCTGAAGAGCTCAGTGTTCCAAGAGGATTCGCCTTCTGGGAATGGATGAATTCCGGTTCCTGGTACAATTATTGCTACGATATCTGATTCCTGTCATTATTTTTCTTGTTTTTCTTTCTATATTTTCATGCTGCATTGTACCATGTATCACCTATATGATTAATGTTTCACTTGTTCACTATTCTGCTGTTTTGGCTCACGCACCTGCCGCTCCTAATGATTTTGATATATCTGATTTGACCGGTATTCCGGTATCCCAACTGTAATCGATGATTTTTACTCTACGTTTTTACTGGAATGATGCTTGGGATGAAGTTCTTAGAATTGGAATGATTGTAGTATTGATCTCTGACTGCAGCTCGGCTGCAGCTTCATATGCTGTCATTTACCATCGTGTGCTTGCTTCTACTGGTTTTGCATTCAGTGCCTAGGTTTATTATTTTGATTCTACTGTTGACGTTTATTTTCGGTGTATTGCTTTGCTCTCCTTGTACCGACTTGGTGTTTCTGATTTACATGACGGGCACCTGTCCTGGTTCTGTCCTTTCCCGCTTCCCTAAAGTCACGATTAATGAAGCTTTCATGGAATATGGTGACAAGTTATGAATGTGGATGAAATTTCATGCATGTTATGTATGAATACCATACCACAGGAGGGATTATGTTATAGAATTTCTATGTCCTGTACTGCTGCTCTATTTCCTTTGCTCCTCATCTCACACACACACACACACACCGTGTAAAACAAATTTTCTGGTAATCTGAAGGTCGCAGAAATATTACAGCTGCAGGGTGATCTTAAAATTGAGATCATAAGAGCAACAGACAAAGGCTGATAGAAAAAAATGATCTACACAGTTTCCATTTGTCAGACACATATACAGATTAATGTTTAAGTATTTCCTATTCTTATTTCCAGAGCGATCATGACCATTGGTTTAATGTAAAATTTTCATAATTACTTAGTACACTCAATTTTGTACATTTTCTGAATATATTAAATGACAGTGATTTTTTAATTTCCCTTTTAAGGTTATTCCATCCTTAATTTGAGTTCTAAATCTAGGTTTTGTAACATATCAGTGTCTTTCAGCATATAATCACTAGTTCTCCTTACAAATATCCTCTGAACGTTTGTTGGCAGAGTACTTAAGTTGGCTTTATACATAGTTGTAAGATTTTCCAGTCTTTTAAATCATGAAATTTCAGTAATTTATATTTGATGAACAAGGGGTTTGATGGATCTCTACAGCCACTATAGTTGATGATTCTCAAAGCTCTTTTCCGTAGAATAAATAAGGGTTGTGTATAGCTTTTGTATCTTGCTCCCCAGATTTCTACACAATAAGACAAATATGGAACAATCAGGGAATTGTACAATGCCAACAAACCAGAATTAGTCAGTAAGAACTTGACTTTATGTAATGCGCCTAAGGATTTGGCAATTTTACCTGTTATGTAACTAATATGTGATTTCCAGGTCAAGTCTTCATCAATAAACACCCCAAGAACTCTTGTTTCTTTTACCCTTGTGATTTCAGTCCCATCTATTTCCAATGACACATCACTGTTGTGTTTATCTTTAAACAGTATTAAATGTGTTATATTAAGAGTCAGTGTCAATCTATTTAAATCAAACCAGTCTTTTCAATCCTAATCAGTTCATTATTCATCACTTTCGCCACCTCCGTAATATCCAATCCCGAGTAAAACAGTGTTGTGTCATCTGCAAACAAAATGGTACTGAGTACCTTGGATACATTTACCAAGTCGTTAATAAACAAAATTTATATTTATGTAGTGATAGTTAGATCTGTGAATATAGCAACTTTAAAATGTACATGTTGTCTTTTGCTGTGGCCACATTCTCCACCACTACAACATATTTTCATTCTGTAATTTTATTATCACTCGTAATTTTATTATAATTTTATTATCCATTAATTCTATCATCCATTAACATTAACAAAGTGCCTCCCTTGACTCCCAAGGCTCTAAGTTCGGCACTGTGAGAAACCCTCCTGCTGCTCGGTTTCTCTCTGTCTCTCTGCCGGAGAGAAACACTGTACAGCCATGTGTGGTGACAGTTGATTTCTTAGGAATTTCAATGTTCAGAGGCGATAATTTAAAGTATCCAATATGCAGTTTCGGATGTAACAGGTATACTGCAACCTTTTCATTGCTCACGGCCCGGGCTTCACCTCTTGTCCACTGAAATGTCCTCTATCATTTTACTTGATTTCCGATTTATTTTTTCAAGTGTACCAGACCTGTTTAGACAAACATTAAAGACTATTAAACTCCGAGTCACACATGGTAACCCTGAGAAAGAATATCTGCATTGTTTGGATTATCAATTACCTTAGAGCAGGGGTGCCCAATCCTGGTCCTGGAGGGCCGGTATCCAGCAGGTTTTAGTTTTAACTCTGCTTCCACACACCTGATTTCAATCAGCAGGTGATTAACAGGCTTCTGCAGAGCCTGATGAGCTGCTGCACAGGTGATTCAACCACTGAATCAAGCATGTTGGAGCAGAGACACCACTAAAATGTGCTGGATACCGGCCCTCCAGGTCCAGGATTGGGCACCCCTGCCTTAGAGTTATGTGATGGGGGTAGCCTGCAGTTTCTGGCTAAATGTCCTTTCTGATTGCAGTTCTAGCATATCACTGCGCTCAGATTGTTATCCGATCAGTCCCGGTGACCATGACGGGACGCACTACCTCTCCCCCATTCAGTAAAACATTTACTCCTGGAGCGGAGTGCACCAGCTGGGCGTAAGTCCGGGCGTAACCTTAAGTCCGACGTAGATTTGAAAGTTACGTCCAGCTCGTTGTTAAGACGAGTGCACCACTCAGGCGTAAGCCCTTCAGCCGCTGCGCCCAGGTGTAACTTTTACGCCTGGTGTGGAGCAGGCGTAAGTGGGAATATCTAGGCCTAGAGTTGTTTTATGAGCGTGTAAATAAGCAGCAGACGGAACGCACAGAGGAGACTCGCCGGGGCTGCAGCGCAGCCGATGAATTTGTTTATTCCTGTGCGTGAGTTTAAGCACTATATTATTAGAGAATTGTGTACGGTCTATAATAATAATAATAATCCATATGAGCCATTCCGATCATTTTCCTGGATGCAGCGTTCTCGTGCTGAGGATGTGAGCGCAGCGCAACGCTCATCCTCCCGAATCTCATCGGGTAGTGCGTCGGGCGCTGAACAACGCCATAAAGGTCGATAAAAGCAGGTAAACGCACTTCAAAAATATCTATAATCACAGAGCTGTATGGTGAAGCTTTTGGAAGAGGATCCTGCCAGTCTGGGATTTTTAAGAGCAGACTGGTGTTTTTTTGCGCTTGACAGGAGATTTTTTTTTTTTTTTTTCTCCTCAACTGTACGCACTCAGCCGTCACTCGTTATTGATGCAGCAGTGATCATCTTCCAAACAGTATTTTTTGTTTTGTTTTTTCCTTTTGTGTCATTAAATTTGATAGAAAGTTGCCTCCTGCTTTCAGCTTTGCTTGGGCCGATACGTTACTAGGACAACGAGCACGGCAACGCTTGTATTCTCGTGAACGCGCACGATACGCCCAGGCGCAGCTACGACTGGTCCTAGTTTGTGTTGGTGCACTCGGTCTAATCTCCATTCTTTACGTCTGACTTAGCTAAGTCAGACGTAAGGGTTAAGACTGGCTTAAGTTACGCCCAGCTGGTGCACTCCGCCCCTGATGTTTAGATTAAATCCATGCACAATAGGTACTTATATTATTTACTTTACTTGGCCCTATTTAGAAATGAAACCCAAATTCAAGGATGTTTATTAGGAATTGTACTTCAGTTGTTTACAAATTAACAGACCTTTAACTTTGGCATGAGAGATTACATATAAATCTCAGCGCCATCAGACGACCTCCAGCCAACATGGAACCACTCTGCTTATAATCTTTTATTGTTTTTATCCCAAATATGATGGAAACCGACACAATTTCTCACACAGGAAACAATATGTGGTGCTGGATGGGGTAAATTCTCCATGTTTGGACTGTGATGTTGGAGACCCTCAGGGGTCAGTCCTTGGGCCTTTGTTATTTTCACTCTTTATTAATAATTTACCCGAAGTCTCTCCAAATATATTCCCACTAATGTATGCGGACGATGCAGTCATTTACACACAAGCAAAAAGCACTGAGGAAGCTGCCAAAGATCTCACAGCTGCTTTATCATTGGTGAACAGCTGGCTCAAGGACTTGTGCCTCATGCTAAACACTGCAAAAACTGTCTGTATGTACTTCACAAAACGTCCCATAGATCTGAAGCAATCAAACATTTTTCTGAATGGAGTAGAGCTTGATTTAGTCCCAGAGTTTAAATATCTAGGAGTCATCTTAGATCCAACATTGTCCTTCAAGAGTCACGTAAAGAAAGTGTCCCAGGTAATCAAATTTAATATTCGCAATTTTAATCACATTCGTACTAATTTAAATATAAATGCTGCAAAAATGTACTTTCACTCTATGATTATCTCCCATATAGACTATTGTTTGACTTCTTGGTCTCTTGCATGCCCAACAACACTAAAGAACATTGAAAACCTCTATAAACGAGGGCTCAAAATACTTGATAAAAAGCCTGTTTCCCACCACTACTGCCATGTTCTAAAAAAGCATAGATTACTGGACTTTAATAACATGCTGAATCTTAAAAGACTCTGTCTGATATACAAAGTCCTACACTCCCTTACCCCACCACCGTTAAAGGAGTTCATCAAATGTAAAGGTAATTTAGACAGGACCACGCGAGCTACAACCCGAGGAGATTTGATTATAGCCCGCAGATGGACAACCTTTGGGCAGAATGTTTTATCTGTCCAAGGCGGCCATCTTTGGAATACACTCCCACAAACTATGAGAGAGTGCTCAACATTCAGCTCCTTTAAGGCACAGGTCAAACACTGGTTATGGACAAGTCAAGAGTGTGCTCATCTGTAGGGGCGGCATAACTTTTAATTTTAATGTTTTGAATGACCTTTTGGGAGAATGAATTGTATGTGTGTGTGAGTGTGAATGTGTTAAATGCACTGTCTAATGTATTGTTAATTGTAATGAAATGCATTGTTTTTATTGTACATGTTTTTATCCTTGTGTAATTGTCTTCTTGGACCCATGTGTGACCTGGCCCATTGGGACTACAGATGGAAATTAGCCCTTGGCTATAATCTGGTGTGTTTACATTCATGTTTTTAGTTTCATGTATGTTTATTAACATGCACTGTCCCAATCAAATAAATAAATAAAGAATTTGATGTCCTTCAGAGAAATTGATCTCTATCATTAGTCAAATGGATATTTCTAATCAAAGACTGCAATTAACCTTCTGTTTTAAACCAAATATGTATTTATCAACCTAATTTTCAAATGAATTCCTTAAAACTTGGACAGTGTGATTCTTTAGATCAACTTTTTGAATTATCTGTGTCTTTGTCATTCAAATTTAGGATTAGAACTACCGGTCTCCTGCAATATTGTGTATTACTTTATATATTACATATTATATATTATATATTACTTTAACCATTTAACTGTCCAAAGTTTAACTAATTTCCAAAACTCCTTTATGTTGCTATATTATAATGTTTACTTTAATTTTTCAACCGATTTTGCTCCGCTCCAGGTGAACTTAATTTATTCGTACTGAATTCTCTTGTAATTATTTATTTTTCACTTTCGTTTATCTATTCATTCATTTTTCAAGTTCGGAGCTATTTGCCAAACTAAATAATTATCCTTACGCGTTTGTGCTGTTCACTATGCCGAAATAAGTTTTTTTTTTGTTAATTTTCCGTGGATAATTTTGCCACTTAACTTATCAATCTTCACGTGTGGTTCTTTTTATTTCAATTTACATAGCACAAAACGTCAATTTGGGGCCAAATTAAGCTTTTCCTATATAGTGACATTATATCAGCTTTAATTCGAGGCTGACACAACCTCTGTAAAGAACAGCTTTCTTTCTCTCTCATCTGCCCTACGGGAAGCTTGTTCTAGCCATAACTATGATAATTCATATTCTAGGATCTAGGATTTGTTCTATCAATTTTAAGATCACCCTGTAGCTGTAATATTTCTGCGACCTTCAGATTACCAGAAAAGCCATGGCGTTTAATCCATTTCCTAGAAATTTCACCACATTGAGGCGTTTTTGCCTCCATAAATGCACCGTCTTTACTCAAAGGCATTTGTGAAGATTTGTTCCCCATAATGACTTAAATCACAACACGACTCCCCTGGCACGAGGTCTGGATTAGGCTTGTGAATCCGGCCTTCGACTGTGTGCAGACACACAGCGAGACTCAATTTACGGTGTGAAAACCAACCTCTAAAAAACCCAGACCACCGGTACGAGACGAGCATGAGCGAAATGAGTTATAAGCTCCCTTCACTATAAGAAAGTTATAAGTCCATTCACTCCCTCACACATCCAACAGCAACCAACCAATGAACAAACAAATAGACAGACAGACAGACCAACAATTATTTAACTGGAGGTTGCGTTTAATTCACGGGAAAACGCTCAAAAACCACCCGAAACGATTCAGAGACCGTGCGGTGGACAAACCCAATTTAGAACTCTCCACAGTTATCTTACCGGCGTACCCAACACAGCTGGTTAACTATTATCTGCGTTTTCTTTCTGGACTAACGCTCAAGCCCCTTTAACTCCAGAGTTGCGTTTAATTCATGGAAAAACGCTCAAAACCTGCCAATAATTGCGTTTATATCAGGCCTAATGCTCAAAAGCCAAACTTTAGTGTTCTCTGAGTTAGTATCCACACATAAACAAGATTGTCTCACCAGATCTCCCCAGCTCAGAAGCTTGAGTTCGCAGACCCGGTGGCTCCCTGGCGACGTCAGACCCCAGGCGCCGACCTCCAGCGAAAGCAAGGCGCTGCAATGCCCGGCGGTGGCGTTTGGCATCGACAGCAAAGACCCCCAGGCTCCTCTCGAAGGACCAATTTATGTTTCCTCAATCAACCTAACTACCTGAAGCTGAGGAGATGAGAGAAAGACAAATGAACCACACATATAACCGTTTGCAAAGGGTGACAGACCAACTCAGGACAGAGTACAGTCTGCCCTGAGCGGCTGCCAACAGAGTTTATTTAAAGTGTGAGATAAGGCAGTGGGTGTGTTTTACATGGTGTGTGTGTGTGTGTGTGCGTGTGTGTGTGTGTGTGTGTGTGTGTGTGTGTGTGTGAGATGAGGAGCAAAGGAAATAGAGCAGCAGTACAGGACATAGAAATTCTATAACATTAAGGCTGAGTTATACTTCTCCGTGAGCGCCGCAGGCTAGAGACGCATACGCGTTGACGGAGACGTTTTATGTTTACACTTCTTCGTTGGCTGGGGGTGTTGCAAAGCAACCCCCCGCCTGGACAGCACAGGGTGTAGCACTTTACTGGGGTATGCTGCCATACAGCCACATATCCGGTCCACAATAGTGTATTTACTATGTTTACATTGTTTTAATGTATTTTAGAGAGTTTTAAACACCGACGAATTTGTCCCTCATTCTCCTCCACCTCTTCATGCGGTCGGCACCTCTAAACCCACGTTTCTTGTCATTTCCATCCACGAATAAAACGCTCGCTGTGTATCTTTGTGCTCCTTCAGTCACGGGTGAATAAACTTTCATATTTTTGAACTTTTTTCGCGAGGCGTTCTTTAATCTGCTCCGTGTCTGCCGCTAAATATCTTCAGGTCTCTTTATTTATTGAGTCGGCAGAGGTGGTGCTGTTGATGTATTGCAAGGAAGCGGCGTCCTGACCAATCACAAGCTTGCGCTCTCCGTGGCTCTCGACGGACAGTTATTTTTGGGGGCATGTCTCTGTCACCCTCCACGAGCCCGTCCGAGAGCCCTTGCATCAACACAAAATGGCGCTGCGTGTCTCCGTACTGACGCAGACGGACAAGTATAAATTAGGATTTAGAGCCATCTCCAAGCTGAAGCAATTTTTAAACCGCTCAGGCTTGGAGAAAGTTATTCATGCTTTTATTAGTTCACGCTTTGACAACTGCAATGCCCTATATGTCGGCCTGCCAAAGTCCACCATAGCTCGTCTTCAATTGGTTCAAAACTCTGCAGCACGTCTTCTCACAAATACATTAAGGCGGAATCACATTACTCCTATTCTCGCAGAGCTACACTGGCTCCCTGTGTCTTTCAGAATACAATTCAAAATCATTATATTTACATTCAAGAGCATCCATGGCCTCGGTCCTTCCTATCTCTCTGACATTCTGTCCGTACGCAAACAGACACGTCAAACAAGGTCAACAGGCAAGTACATTCTAGATCTCCCGAGGTCTAGATACAAACATTGGGGCAACCGCTCTTTTTCAGTGGCAGCTCCATCGCTCTGGAATAAACTTCCTGACGACCTGCGCCGGACAACAGACATGTCCAATTTTAAATCAAAGCTTAAAACGCACCTTTTTCGACAGGCATTTAGTTTTTAGGGGTTTACTAGTACCCATTTGTTCTTTTATTCTTCTCTTTTAGCTTTTATGATTTGTGTATTTCTACATGTGTAGCTTCTTAGTCATTTTTTTTTTTGATGTTTTAAGTGCGATTGTTTTCTGTAATTTTTATTTTTATGTATAACAGTTTTATTTTTTTATGTATTTTTTATGTAAAGCGCTTTGGTCACCTTTTATGGCTGTGGAAAGCGCTATACAAATAAACTTGATTGATTGATTGATTGATTGATTGATTGATTGATTGATTGATTGACTGACAATAGGGTTTGTTAATTGGAGAACTACAGGCTGGCCCTGGGTTTGGTTGAATGTTCCCAGAGATAAGTAACAATAGAAGAATCATAACCCTCTTTTCAAAAGATTTAGAAATGGAATGTGTTTTTATTTATTTATTTTCATTTATTTAACCTTTATTTATCCAGATGAGTCGATTGAGAACTCATTCTCATTTACAATGACGATCTGGCCAAGAGGCAGATCCTAGCTGAAAATGGTGAAAGATCAGGCCTGCCAAGGTATCACAAAGCAGGCCTTGATTTTCCAGGAATGTGGTCAAACAGGATCTGACTCAGACTGCAGGCCTCACTGTCTCTGCAACAAGGGATGAGGTGGGGATACAATCCAGGACCATCTGCCAAATTGCATGAATCAAAAACTTTCCAAAAAATATTGAGAATGTTAATTACAACATATACTCCAAAATTTTCAAAAAATGGAAAGAAAATGTTAACTATAAGAGCACACAAACACAAAAACATATAACAGTCAGGGACCAACAGACAAACAATAGACTGGTAGGGCTGCCATCTTGGAAAATATTTATCAAATGACTAAGCAATCCTCCAAACTGCTTTTTCATTTTTTTCTCATTCTGTGACTTAAAGCAGCAATCCAAAGTTTTCTCCTTTCAGGAATTATGTATGATTTTTCAGAAATCTGTTGTGACATGATGTAAGTGGTTACTTTTATTTAATCCTCAATAAAATATAAAAGTATTCAACAAGAGATGATATTCCAATGAATATGAATTATCACTGTTATTGACCCTTTAATATTTGATTGATGATTAAAATAGGTTCTTTGGGCAGACCAGGAACCCAACACTCTATATTAATAATGACATGAGACAGACGCGAGAATATAGTTTATAAAAATCAATTTATTACTATATTTCTAATTTTAAATGATGATGCAAGACAAATGATAAATGATGATTCAAGGTAATATCAACTGGAATCATAGATTAACAGTGATGGAACATGATATTAGATGTTATTAAAAGTCTCATTAAGGATCTTAGGAAGATTGTGTTGTCTGGGTGATCAAAATAAGATGGCTGTCTTTGGTTATTTAGGCTTAACAAATTATCACATTAATAAGACTACTAATAATAATATCCGACGCCAGTGCAGAGCTACGAACCCGTGTGTATGAGATTTCTCGGCGATCCGGCTGGTGAAGTTCTTGGCACAAAAAGTGGCACTTCTGGATGTTACTGGTGGTAGCTCCCTCTGACTCCGTTCAGCTGGTCATGAGATAATCTCTTGGGCTGCAGGCAGTTCAGTTTCACAGCTGATGAGTTTACCAGATAAGGATTGTTTGTTCAAAAGGAATGGTTCTTCATTTCTGGCTTGACTTCCAGTAAGATGATAATTTAGCGTAAGTTTTGAGGTTCTGCAAGAACTTCAGGAAGAACTCCAGTAAGAACTTTAAGAAGAACCTTAGGAAGAACTGCATGAAGATCTGTAGGAAGAACTGAATTGTAGAGGAAGTGTCTCCTCTTTTAATATTAATTGTTTATCAATTTTGGCAAAGCAGAATTTGACAAGTGTAGCTGGGCGTTTACCAAAACCCTCAGACTTCACATTTCTCAGATACTTAAGAAAGACTTAGGCTATGTTCACACTGCAGGCAAAAGCGCATCAAATCCGCATGTTGACCTGCCTGTGACCCTTATCTGATTTTTTTGTGCCAGTCTGAACAGCACAGATCCGATTTTTCCTGATCCGATCCAGGTCGTTTCAATATGTAGTACTGATTGTGACACATATGCGCATTTTTTGAAAGTGACTGCAGTCTGAATGGTCATGTCGCATTAAATCTGCCTCCTATCCGAGTTTTTTGCAGTCTGAACGGTCATGTCGCATTAAATCCACCTCCTACGTCACTGCTCAGCGGAGGTGAGCGTCGTGTCAGGACTTTTCTGAGGAGGAGCGCTGAAGAGCAGCACTGACAGAAGGATTCAGGGGTCTGTGGGACATCCTGTCAAGTTTTGGAATTAAAAATACAAGAAAGCATGAGAACGGGAGGTGCTGCTGGAGCGAAGCGCATCTCTGGTCTCGGTATCCGTGAGAGCGGGGCGGTGGGGGTTCCGTGAATGAACTTAATACCAAAACATTTTCAGGGAATATTAACTCGGGAAGACGGCGGGAATAAGGAGTAAAATAGTTTTTAAAATAGTTTCCACCCCAAAACGAGAGACTCAGGTGTGACCCTGTGGCTGAACTGTCTGTGAGGCTTTCACATCACAACTCCACCTCTCCTGGTTCTGACTGTGACTTCTTGTCTTCTGCGCATGCGGGTCGCTTTGGGGCTGTGAAGCGTTCACACTGGAGAGTGTTTGATGTCGCATTTCAGTTATAATGTGAACAGCCACACAAAAAAATCGGATTTACTCAAAAAATCGGAATTGAGCATCAAGACCTGCAGTGTGAACGTAGCCTTATTTTCTTAATCTGTTAAGAAAATAGGTTAAACATTCATTTATTAATATAGAGATATTAATATGTGAATATACTGATAATAAACCATTATTAAATCTGCCAGGTAGACTTACTTGTGATTTCTAAGATCTGATATAAGAATATTGATGCATTTATATTCTACTGTAAAGCAGTCAAGGCATTAAACTCACTTAGATAAACATTTCTTGTAGAGTGAATAGATAGGACAGAATATGATTGTAATTAACCAGTAAAGTGGAAGAAATCATGTTATGAGGCAAAATAAGATTATTTTATTAAAGCTGAGTCAAAGTCTGTCACTTCATGTAGACTGAAGACCTTGGGCTCTTTGCAGGCACGAGTAAACAAGCCGGAGGGTCGTCTTGTTTTAGCTAAGTATCCAGCTGGTGTCTTGTGGAGACGATAAACCCAGCCATTGTTTTGGTATGGCTGCACTCTGCATTCCAGCAATGAACTTTGCTGGACACTAATGTCTGATGACCATTGAGCATTTCTACATATCCCCCCCCCCCCCCCCCCCCCCCCCCCCCCCCCCCCCCCTTCAAGAGTTGAAGTCGAGTAGAAGATTTCAAGTTCTTGAAACCAAACGTAGAGTAAGGCCTTGAGGATGGAGAAGATGGAGTTAGTTGAAGACAAAAGCATACATCCCAATCAGTAAAAGTGTCATTCAAACCCATTGTAATCCACATTTCTGAACCATGGTGGAGCAGGAGCAGGAGTCCCAGGGAATAATCCACAACAGGAGGGAAGCAGATGTAGAAATGGCAGTAGATGGCAATAGATGGCAGTAAATGACGTCATCTCTGGCACCCTGGACCTCTGGTGGACTCAGGACATCGTTAGGACACACACACAGGCAATAGACTCATGCAACTGACGTCAGATGTTGTAGAGTGAAAAATTAAAGGGACTATGTGTGTGTTAATTAATTACAATATGGAAATACTATAGTGAGTATGAGAAAAAGTGTATCTGGGTATGTTTTAATAAAAGGAAAAGGAAAAAAATTTTTTATTAAGAATGTAAATTACTTAATGAAAACAAAATTGAATTTAAATAGAAAAAAGAATCTAAAACTGTAACCTATAGTACAGTTAAAAGAAATAAATGTAAATAATCACACAAAAAATTAAAAATGTAACAAAATAAATTATCATTAAAGGAACTAGAGGCAGGAAAAAAAAACGATGCTCACGAGCGACGCGCCCGGCTCTGCGAGTAACTGCAGCCCAGCACGGGAGCGTGCACAGACGGCTATGTTACACAAACACAAAAATACCATTACCTGACCCTCTTCACACGCTCTCACGCCACACCTCCAATATCTCACGCTGAAAAGGCAACTCCCCGCCGCTCTCACGGACAATATTGCGGCGAAGCAATCCACGCTGCAGCCCTGATCACAGCTAATGCTACTATCACAGCTAATGCTACTGCACGCTAGCTCTCTCTGAGTCATCGGTGAGGTCAGATCATTGTCATCATCTCTAAACACAACCTATAATGTTTCTTACCTGCTCACTAGGAAATGAGCCATGGCAGCATCCTTTTTGAGTCCCAGATATAGTTGAAGCAGCCTCCATTCGTCAATCACGTATCCGATATAGATTCGGGTCCCTGCCTGTCTTTTACCATATTTGGTTTTTGACTCACGAGATGCCGCTGAATAAACTTCCTTTGTGCCACGCTTGGTCGTTTGCTGGTTGCAGTAGAATCCATTCCCACAGTTCTTCTTTTGGAGTTTGGCGGTTGGCAAGCAACTTAAGGTGCAATAGCGCCACCTACCGATCTGCAGTGTCAAACACATTTTCTTTCTGTTTTGAAGCTGTCGTGAACGCGCAAGCAGTGTCAATTGACGCCACATCCGTAGGGCAGCGCGGGAAATTCGTGACCGAACTGCAGCGCATTTTGCAGCAAACAGCCTGTTTAAGAAAATGGAACGATACATGGGTGGCCTCATTCTTTTAGGTTTATAACGCTTCATCACCCATTAGCTTTGAAAAAATGAACATACATGTTTAATTTTTTACAGATTTTTTAAAGATCCTGCCTCTATTTCCTTTAAATTTAATCTAGTTTTAATTAAGAAATGTAAAAATTGAATCTACTCTAAAATCACAAATTAAAGAACATTTGAAATCATCTTAGCAGGTGTAACAGCTCTGTGCGGCTAGAAAACATGTCGTCACCTCAGATCTTCAGCACGACCTCATCAAAGTCATCCATGTGTGTATATCACATTCAGCCACATGCAGGCACACCAACACACAACCGAACATGGAGGAGACCCCAGAGACCGCGGCGCCACGAGGGACGGGGGACGGACACCCACAAGGTCCGTGGTGGCAGATCAATATGAGTGGAGACGTGGTGACGGTCATAGAAAACGTCGGCCACAAGAACAGGGTTTTTTTTTTTACTAACCAGCGCAGGCCCACGACAACTGCAGTGGTTTGTAAGACGGATGAGGGTATCGCTGCAGACCCGGAGACGCCACTTTCAGGCCGACGCCACGTTCAGGCCGACGCCACGTTCAGGCTTCTACTCTTTTTGAGACAGAGCCGCCCCCTGGACTAGTTTCATAGCAATAGCATAGCAATCCAAGATGGATCACAAATGGAGAGTTGAATGTGGAGCACAGTTTAATGAAACCACAGACCAAGTCTGCTAGAGGGAACCATGACACGTGTACAGAGTGCCAAGACATGGGGCCAGCACTGCTAAACTTCCACTCCACCTTCAGGCTCTAACAGCCACACTGAGAGTGAAAAGAGACTAGTGGAGGTCATTGTGCACTCACAGGGAGCCAAACAACATTTGGTGGTACTTTTGTAGCGACATCAATCCATGGTTTTCTCCTAAATGAACTTCAGCAACACTTTAACTTACAGGTCGTCAAGGCTGCAGACACTCTGATATCCGTCCAGAGACATGTGATGTTTGTTTGGTCTAAATGCCTTCACTCCTCTCTGGAGCTATCACATCAAGGTCTCGGACGAAAGACTTTTCTATCTCTTTCTCGAATAAAGTTCACCTTTCCTGACTCATGAAAGACTTTTACAACTATAACCTCAATGTATAATCATCATTATGTGAAATTTGAATCATCATATAATAATAAGAATGATGGTTAAAATGAATGTTCCTTTTTTCATATCTTTAATTACACATTTAGGATTCATTCAAATAATGCTAATCATCATCAGATAAACATTTACAAATAATAGTATTGTGTTTGAATGTTAATTCACACTCACATTAAGTTAATAAGATGCACACCACATTAAGCTGAGTCATCTTTAAGTGTTGATGAAACTGGTGTCTGAGGTAACTTGGTAACGCCTACTCTAAATGTGTCCAAATTTGATTTGCTCAAATTTATAAACAATTACAATAATAAAACTCCCATGCCGGCCTGGAACACATCAGTTCCTGCAAGTTCCTGAAACAAACCAAGTCCTGACTAGGTCACCTCCTCTCAAAGGGGTGAGCCTAAGACAAGCTATGCTTCCTTGGTTTGGCCGGCCAGGGAAAAGCAACACTTAATAATTGAATATAAGGAACCATCCTCTTCTTTTTGATCGAGATCAACTATTTTTGTGAACTGCCTCTAAGCTAAACCAAATCCACCAGACGACGCAGTCACCGGAAGAGACCCACGACCATAGGTTCGTATCAGAGCCTGTTACAGCTCTTCATACCTCAGAGGCCTCCTCACTGACACTCGTCAGCCACGACCTCTACTGACCCTTGAGTCACCGGGAACTTCCGCACACAAGGTGAAGTAGCCCTGCACGCTGGTGTCAAATGGTCTTTATTAATTTGATAACTTATTAAACCATCCAGATTTGATTTAACCCAGACATCATAGGATCTAAGACACTTAATGCTGATTAGGCAACCTCATCTAGCTTGCACTACATCACCTCATTAATTGTCTCAGTATCTTGTTTATAACCATCATTCATAGTAATTGTCCTGTGTCATCATTGATTGAGAAATATAGTATTAAATTTATTTTTATAACTATTTTCTTGACTCTGAATTATTCTGAAGTGTGTGGATTACTTACAGGTAAAAGAACCTAGATTAATGTTAAATTAACATTCTGTCATAGAAATTCTATGTCCTGTACGGCTTCTATTTCATTCTGTATCTCACACACACTCACACACTCACACACACATCATCTGAACACACACCCACTACCTTATCTCCTACTTTAAATAAACGGTGCTGGCAGCCGATCGGGGCAGACTGTACTCTGTCCTGAGTCTGGTCTGTCACCATTTGCAAACGGTTTCATGTCTGTGTCTTATTTTGTCTTTCTGCCTTATCTCCTCAGCGTCAGGTAATTAGGTTGATTGGGAAAATCCCTAACATAAATTGGTCCTTCGAGCCGGATCCTGGAGGTCTTCTCTGTCGACGCCAAATGCCATCGCCGGACATTGCAGCGCCCTGCTTTCGCTGGAGGTCGGCGCCTGGGTCTGACGTCGCCAGGGGGCCACCGGGTCTGCGAACACAAGCTTCTGAGCTGGGGAGATCTGGGGAGACATTCTTGTTTATGTGTGAAGGGCCTGAGCGTTCGCCCTGAGAGTAAACGCGAGTGATGATAAACAGCTGTGTTGATACGCCGGTAAGATAACTGTGGAGTACTCAAAATTGGGTCTTTGAGCATTTTTCCCGTGAATTAAACGAAATTGGTTGGTTTTTGAGCGTTTTTCCGTGAATTAAACGAAACTTCCGGTTATGTAAGATAACTGTGGAGTACTCAAAATTGGGTCTTTGAGCGTTTTTCCCGTGAATTAAACGAAATTGGTTGGTTTTTGAGCGTTTTCCCGTGAATTAAACAAAACTTCCGGTTATGTGAGAAAACTGTGGAGTACTCGAAATTGGGTCTTTGAGCGTTTTCCCGTGAATTAAACGAAATTGGCTGGTTTTTGAGCGTTTTCCTGTGAATTAAACGAAACTTCCAGTTATATGTTTGTTAGTCTGTCTGTCTATTTGTTCGTTCATTGGTTGGTAGTAGTGGAACGAGTTCCCACACTGATAGGAGGTAGACTTCCACCTACTTCCTAGTGCATGATTTGAGAGTGTGGAAGTTTTTTGTTAAGGTATGCCTACGTGGATGAATGACCAGTTATTGGTGGTCTTGGTGTGATTTGCGGTGTGCCTACTGTAACTTTGTCTAATCCTGTTGCGTTTCATGAGTGAGCTTGGAACCTGAGTGTGTGCTGCTGCTGAGTGGGCGTGTGCGGGAGGTGTGTCTGAGGTTCTGGTTCTGATCCGTGTGGGCTCAGGGCCTGTGTGTTAAATGCTGCTGTGGTGTCTGTCTGGAGGTGTGACTGTTCGTGTGTGTTTGCTTGAGCTGCAGCGATGAAAAGCAAAACAAATTATTAATTTGGCCCCAAATTCACAATTTGTGCTATCTACATTAAACTAAATGTCCCTCACGCAAAGCAGAATAACTACAGTGGCAAACTCATGAACGGTGAATAATAAAACATTATTTTGGCATAATTGACAGCACAAACGCACACAAAGGATTACTAAATTAGGTTGATAACTCCTGAAATGAATCAAATTGAAATATAAAGGACTAAATAGATAAATAAACAGCGAAGAATTAATAAATAGTAATGAATAGTTACATGAATATATATATAATATAGTATACCTATACCTATATATATAATATATATATATGTAACATTTTTTAGCACAAAGAAATTAGATGACCCTGGAGATGAGCAAAATTGGACGACAATTCAATCAATCACACATCCTAAATAGCAGCTTAAAGGAGTTTTGGAAATTAGTTAAACTTTGAACAGTTAAATGGTTAACGTAATATATAATATAAATATAATTTGTAGTTTTACAGTAATATAAAATACTGCAGTTTAGTTCTAATCCTAAATTTGAACGACAAGGACGCAGATAATTCAAGAAGCTGATCTAAAGAGTCACACTGTCCGAGTTTTTAGGAATTCATTTGAAAATTAGGTTGATAAAATACATATTTGGCCTATAACAGAAGGTTAATCGCAGTCTTTGATTAGAAATATCTATTTGACTAATGATAGAGGTCGATTTCTCTGAAGGACATCACATTGTGTCGGCTTCCATCATATTTGGGATAAAAACGATCAAAGATTATAAGCAGAGTGGTTCCATGATGGCTGGAGGTCATCTGATGGTGCTGAGATTTATATGTAATCTCTCATGCCACAGTTAAAGGTCTGTTAATTTGTAAACAACTGAAGTACAATTCCTGATAAACATCCTTGAATTTGGGTGTTATTTCTAAATAAAGTAAAGACTTTAAGTTCTTATTGTGCATGGATTTAATCTCACCATCAGGAGTAAATGTTTACTGAATGGGGGAGAGGTAGAGCGTCCCGTCATGGTCACCAGGACCGATCGGGTAACAATCTGAGCGCAGTGACATGCTGGAACTGCAATCAGAAAAGGACATTTAGATAGGAACTACAGGCTACCCCCTTCACATAACTCTAAGGTCATTGATAATACAAACAATGCAGATATTCCTTCTCAGGGTCACCATGCGTGCCTCGGAGTTTAATAGTCTTTAATGTGTGTCTGAACAGGTCTTGTACACTTGGGAAAATAAATCGGAAACTTCTTTCAAAGTTCAAAATGTGATTAAATATTAAGTGTAGACCTCCTACAAATCAATTAAGATGATAGAAGGCATTTCAGTGATGAGAGGCGGAGCCCGGGCGATTTAGTGGTTACAGTACCTGTTATTTTCGAAACTGCATTTTGGATACTTTAAATTATCGCCTCTGAACATTGAAATTCCTAAGCAATCACCTGTCGCCACACATGGCTGTACAGAGTTTCTCTCCAGCAGAGAGACAGAGAGAAACCGAGCAGCAGGAGGGTTTCTCACAGGGACGAACTTACAGCCTTGGGAGTCAAGGGAGGCACTTTGTTTATTAATAGATAAGAAGTAGATAAGAATAAGATAATAAATAAAATAAGATACATAGGTGAGACGGAGAGAAGTATGATGCATGAATGGTGTTTTTAGACAGATTTATGTTAATGGAGTACTGATAATGATGATAGATATTTGAATGCAGCATAAACAGGTTTATGGATGATAGAATTAATGGATAATAAAATTATAATAACATTATGAGTGATAATAAAATTACAGAATGAAAATATGTTGTAGTGGTGGAGAATGTGGCCACAGCAAAAGACAACATGTACATTTTAAAGTTGCTATATTCACAGATCTAAATGTAACTACATAAGTATAAATTTTGGTTGTTAATGACTTGGTAAATGTATCCAAGGTACTCTGTACCATTCTGTTTGCAACTGACACAACACTGTTTTACTCGGGATTGGATATTAAGGAGGTGGCGAAAGTGATGAATAATGAACTGATTAGGATTAAAAAAAAAAAAAAACTGGTTTGATTAAAATAGATTGACACTGAATCTTAATAAAACAAATTTCATACTGTTAAAGATAAACACAACAGTGATGTGTCATTGGAAATAGATGGGACTGAAATCACAAGGGTAAAAGAAACGAGATTTCTTGGAGTGTTTATTGACAAAGACTTGACCTGGAAATCACATATTAGTTACATAAAAGATAAAATTGCCAAATCCTTAGGAGCATTACATAAAGTCAAGTTCTTACTGACTAATTATGGTTTATTGGCATTGTACAATTCACTGAGTGTCCCATACTTGACTTATTGTGCAGAAATCTGGGGAGCAACATACAAAAGCTATACACAACCCTTATTTATTTTGCAGTAAAGAGCTTTGAGAATCATCAACTATAGTGGCTGTAGAGATCCATCAAACCCGTTGTTCATCAAATATAAATGACTAAAATTTCATGATTTAAAAGACTGGAAAATCTTACAGCTATGTATGAAGCCAACTTAAGTACTCTGCCAACAAACGTTCAGAGGATATTTGTAAAGAGAACTAGTGATTATAGGCTGAGAGAAACTGATATGTTACAAAACCTAGAATTAGAGCTACAATTAAGGAATGGAGTATGTCTGTAAATGGTGTTAAATTTTTTGGAATAACCTTAAAAGGGAAATTAAAATATCACTGTCATTTAATGTATTCAGAAAATGTACAAAATTAAGTGTTCTAAGTATTTATGAAAATGTTACATTAAGCCAATGGTCATGATCGTTCTGGAAATAAGAATAGGAAATACTTAAAAATTAATCTGTATATGTGTCTGACAAATGGAAACTGTGGAGATAATTTTTTTTCTGGAAAAGGGGGCAGAAATTATAAGATGTTTTCTTCATTCCGCTCCTTTTCATTCAAAGTTGAGTTTTTTGTTAAGTATATCTTATGGGGTAGATGTTTTATTTGTTTTATTTTGAATGACATTAAGTCGATTAAGGGGTAAAAACATTCGTGGCTGAAGTTGTCTACAGAATACTGATTTTAATTCGACATGACAATCAGTGTGATATATGCTGGGATATTTACATGAAGCAGAGCCGTGTTTGTCTGGCCCACGGACAATGAGGCTGAGAGGGGAGAAAATGGAAACCTTCTTATCTTCGAGATTAAACTTTCAAGGACTTTTTCCAACAATAAGGGAAGCTTGTGTGGCAGAATTCACACAGTCTTCACAGAGTAAAGGAAGGAAACATTACAGTTGTTTAGCTGGGCAATATAGAAACAATGGATACTGTAATTTTATAATCTTTATCGCATTCATCCGAGTAAACCCCACAAATCTTTCACGAGGCCTTCGAACAGTCCCGAAAAATCCAACCACAGCCAGAAGACCTCGAACATGTCCAGTTAACCACACCACGTCATAAAACCACAAATGTCAGTGACCACTGGCTCGCACACACACACACACACGCACATTCCAAGGCCTACATAATTTCACTTTAAAAATGTTTCAGTCACACTGTCACGTTTCTTCTTGTATCAGAGCATTTAATGGTCAATAGTTAAATCTCAGGGTTATTTGTCTCTGCAAATTTATATTTATTCTATGTAGACAGTTTAGGCTGCTCCAAGGTTGAGCAGCTGTTTTATTCAGGCCTGTTTATTATTTTGCCTCGACGTCTTGGTACAGAGCAGTTATACAATGGCTGGTGCCAAGGACGTCATCCAGACTCAATGCAGCTCCCTCCTCTACCGTGGAAACAAATTTCTTAGAACTTTATTTATTTATACAAATGGATTATTTTCTGGTGGACAAAATTGGTGCAGAAAGATGCTTAAGTTGATGAATTTCTCTGGTTGCACACCGTTGAACTATGGCAGAATCGCAGCATGGGAACGCCCCGTGACAAGCAGCTAATGCACACTTCAAAACTGTTGGGGCTGCTGGAAGCGATCCAGCTCCCGGAACACCTGGCCTTGTGCGAATGTCAGGCTCCCAGACTGCTGACTCAGATGTCTCCAGGGGAAACTCTTTTGCTGACTGGAGTGCAAAGCTTGCAGCTCAAGGGCTCCCTGTGCCGGAGACTTCATTTTACTGCTCTGAGACCCTGATACACGAGATCCTGCTTGACGGGTGATAGTTGATAAACACGTCTTTCCACACTGTAAACTTTTCTTCATTTGCTATCCAAATGGCCAGACATTTTTTTTTCTTTCTACTTATGGGATTCCTTCTGTTATCGGGTCAGACAATGGTCAAACAATGGAACACATTATTGTTAATGAGGTGATGACTAGATGACGGACAAAATACCTTGGCCGACTGGATGGTTGAAATTTTTTCTGAGGAAACAAGTCAAAGAATGCAATAATCTGCCAGAACCCTCTTGTGCTTTCTCGCCCACACAGATCGTGAAACCAGGAAATTGGGTCCTGATCAAGGTGCTTAAACGAGACAACTGGAGTTCTCCACGTTGGGACGGTCCATTTCAAGTCTTGCTCGTTACCCCCACCGCTGTGAAAGTTGCTGAGAGGCCATCTTGGATCCACCTTTCTCATTGTAAGCTCATCGAAGTCACCTAACCGCCTCTAGGGCGGCGACGAAGTCCAGGCTTCAAAGGGACTCCTGTACAACAGGTCGGAGCGTCTCAAACCTGGTGAAGATGGAAGACTGCTACAGGCACACAATATGCCTTGCCATGGTGATAACGTGGCTTTTGTGACAGCGATATGCCTCTCGGCACTCGACGGACGGATTGGATCAGCGGAGGACAAGGAGGAAGAGGAATTCCGGATTGGGATGGAGGATCAGGACCCACACACCCAAACTGCACCCTGGTTTCACGGTTCCTGGGACGGAGGGACTTCGTCTGGACGCACCACTGCTGGGAGGGAACTTCTGGTTTGCATTGGTCACTGCCATCGTCCGAGCAGCACAAGTCACAATTCAACGCGTCATGCTACGTCTGCTCGCTGATACCACACTCCCTCAAAGAGTCATCACTTCTATGGCCTGAAGCGTTGAGTTCAGTTGATGTTTTTTGTATCCTGTATGGCTGAGCTCATCCACGACACTCCACTGTCTCAAATAATCCTTGGTTGCGCACAGACACTTATGCCCTGACACAGTGTTCTTCTTTGTATGACATTTTGATAAGAATCAATGGTACTGACCCCACAGGTTCCCTCACACCACATAGATAGACCGCACATTCAGCTAGAAAACTTGACTGCACTCACTTCCCAAGGTTTTTCAGGTTTTCCACCTTTCATGGTAGCAACCAGGAACATGTTAGTGCAACACCATCTCGCGCTTGACCGTCTATTGGCCTCGGAAGGGGGCCTTTGCCATGTCGTAGGTCGCGCTCTTGGTTTCAGGTGTTGCGCCTTTTTACCTGACACAGCCGGCAACATCACTGCCACCCTTACACACATGAACGACCTCTTATCTCAAATGGAAGCTGATGAGCTCAGTGTTCCGAGAGGATTCGCCTTCTGGGAATGGATGAAGTCTGGTTCCTGGTACACATTATTACAATGATTATTACATTTTATTGCTACGATATTTGATTCCTGTCATTATTTTTCTTGTTTTTCTGTATGTTTTTATGCTGCATTGTACCATGTATAATCTATACGTTTAATGTTTCACTTGTTTGCTAATTTGCTGTTTTGACTCCCGCACCTGCCACTCCTATTGATTTTGATGTTTCTGATTTGACCGGTATTCCGGTATCCCAACTGTGAATGATGATTTTACTCTACGTTTTTACTGGACTGATGCTTGGGATGAAGTTCTTAGTGTTGTGGTATTGATCACTGACTACAGCACAGCTGCAGCATCACATTCTGTGATTCCCCAACATGTGATTGCTTCTACTGATTTCACGTTCCGAGCCGAGGTTGATTGTTTTGATTCTGCTGTTGACGCTTATTTTCGGTGTATTGATTTGCTCTCCTTGTACCGCCTCGGTGTGTATGATTTTCAGGACGAACACCTGTCCTGGTTTTATCCATTCCCCCTTCCCTGATGTCGTGATTAATGAAGCTTTCATAGAAAATGGTGACAAGTTATGGAAGTGGATGATATTTCATGCATGTTATGTATAAATACCATAAACAGGAGGGATTATGTCATAGAAATTCTATGTCCTGTACGGCTTCTATTTCATTCTGTATCTCACACACACTCACACACACATCATCTGAACACACACCCACTACCTTATCTCCTACTTTAAATAAACGGTGCTTGCAGCCGATCGGGGCAGACTGTACTCTGTCCTGAGTCTGGCCTGTCACCCTTTGCAAACGGTTTCATGTCTGTGTCTTATTTTGTCTTTCTGCCTTATCTCCTCAGCGTCAGGTAATTAGGTTGATTGGGAAAATCCCTAACACATTCAAAGATCATTAAGATTAATAATTCATATTTATATATGTAATAATTCATATTTATATGAATTATTACATTTCATTGATCCATCCTTAAATATGTGGCAATAGCCCTCACGCTACACTTTTCAAATCTATACATTTTTATTGAATATTAAAATTCTTGATTTACATTTCTCATCACTAGATAGAAAAAACATCACAAATTTGAAATGGTTCACTACATTATTACACAGAACGACACAAAAAAAATCACATACATGTATGAAGTGGAGTTCATCTGTAGTGTTCTCTTTCCAGAGTCTAATTTTGTTGCTTTTTGGGTATATAACGTGCACTGTTGCTACAGTATGAGTAATAAGCTTCACCAGCAAGTAACAGCAATTAAATAATTTGAAAAACAACTTAGTTGAAGCTTTAACAACAATTAAATGTTTTTAATAAGCAATTAATAGAAACAATTGTTAACTAGATCAATTGCATTTCTTGCAGAAATGTGTTTGAATGCTGCGTTGCTGAAATTGATTGCCGAAGCTGCCCAATAACTGAATTGAAGCTGAAACTGAGCTAAATTGTCAAAAATAGCTGAATGTAGTTGAAGAAAGAAGTTTGAAATAGTTTAAAGAGAAGAATGATAAAGTTACTAAAGGTGGGATTTGAACTCAGGTCTGCTGATTGGAAACCTTCCAACTACCCCACTGAGCTAACACTCTGGCTGAAAAATACAGGTGGATGTCGTTATGTATGATTGAATAAAGAAGAGCATTTAGGCAGAAGTGTAAAATGAGAGTAATTAGGTGTAGTTTAGCTTTAAAAGTTGGATGTAAGTTGAATTTGTTTAAAGATAAGAAATCAAAGATCAGAATCATGAAATTGCCCTGAAAGCTGACGAAAAAACATACTGTTTTATAGAAAAATCATGTTTGTACTCAAACATATAGAGCCACTTTTGGACCATTCTTTGACTTGAAATGAAGCAGTCTGCTCCTCCTTCTGCTGCTCACTGCTAGAGTGGAGTTGTGTTTCCTCAACTGTTTTCATAAGGACCAAAAACTCTCTTACAGCCACAATACTTTGAGTAGATTGATAAATTATAGCTCAAAACATAGGTATATCTGTCAGCTATCATTCAGTGCAGGTCTCAATTTCATGAGATTTACTGTTCACCCAGGACAAATTTTGAAGCGGCACAAAGTCACTTCTGAGCTCCTATCTTTCCCAGTCATTTTGTGGTGACGTTTCCTGAAAGATCCCAAACTGTACCTAAAACTTAAACTGTGATTTTAGAAAAACTGTAAAAGATATCAAGACACTGAGTCATCGGCAAATAGATGAAAGTCTTGTGACTTGTTTAAACTTTAAATGAAGTTTCTAGGTTAAAGTATGCTGAAATAGTTAACTCTCAAAGAGATGAATGGTTTGGCCAAAAGTTTTGAGAATTTTAAGGGCTTCCCATTCATTCCAATGGGAAAAATATCATAGAAAAAGCTGAAGTTGAAGATATCAATACCAAAAGTCATAGCCGGAAAGAGCTGAACGAGCTGAACGGTTTGATACCACATTTGTTGAAATTGCTGAAAATTTGAAGGAGTTGAAAAGGTCCAAAAAACGTACGGAAGCAGAATAAGAACTAGATCAATTGCATTTCTTGCAGAAATGCGTTTGAATGCTGCGTCGCTGAAATCGATTGCCGAAGCTGCCGTATAACTGAACTGAAGCTGAAACTGAGCTTAATTGTCAAAATGAGCTGAA